>JABFYK010000177.1:0-23312 GCA_018849495.1 Termitomyces sp. T123_Mx157
AGCCGCGGAGGCGCCAGAGGAGCTGCGGAGGAGTCCCGGAAGTTGGAAAATGGATGGAAAATGGAAGTCCCCTGACAGCTAACATCATTATTGTCCTCCCTAGTTTCAACCTCTAGTGACCTTTGTATAACCTTATTTGACCTTGTATTGCTAGCAACTTGCCTGGCAACCCCATTTGACTCTAGTTGAGTTCACCCACTGAGTTCTCTTTTCCTCTATTGCTATCAATTTCTATCAAACCAGTGCTAGCAACCTAGTGCTACACTTTAATCTAACAAGTTCTCTGGGACCCAGCTTGGCCAACAACCCACATTTTATATAGTCTGTTCATACTTTACTTGTGAAACTACTCATTGTTGTGTTATTGGCATGGTACTTAGGCAGCAACAGACAACATCAATGGCCACAGCCAAGGAGGAGGCCAGGGCTGTCAAAGAGTCAAACCTGGTGAGAAGGCTTCCTGTCAGGGTGCTGAGTACCATGTGGGACTCTCAGAGCAAGTTGAATTCTTCTGCTGAGACATTTTTGCTGGGCATGGACATGCTGGGGGGCAGGAGACACTCTGATGAAACATCTGTTGAGATCTCTAAACAATATCTGGGAGGTATCTCTCATGCACTAACAGAGTGTGTTGTGTGGGCACTGATTTTAGGCATGTGACATAGCATGATCAATATCAGATGACACATAAGTAAAGTAGGTAAGCTTACCTGCAAGTGCAGTGTGAGACAACAAAGGTTGCCACCACTGCACTCACAGTGATATAAGTGTCCATGAACAATGGTGAAAAGATGATTAGGAGATAAAAGATGAAAGAGATAAAGAAACAGTGGCAGTAATCTAATTGTTGTCCGAATTAACCCCGGGCAACCCCCACCTACCTGCCCAAATCATACTTTGTTGGGGGTGACGTGACAGGTGATGTCTTGGTCTTCTGTGGAGGTGGGTGGCAGTAAGTTCATCCCAGAGGCATTTTGCAGATAATCTCATTACGATAGCTTTTTCCATAAGTGTTTGATGCACTTGTTCCACTTGTCCCAAGTGAGCAGAAGTGTATGATTATTTCTTGGGAGCAGCACCAAGCTTTGTTTTCCTTGGCTATGATCTCAGAATTGTTTTTTTTTCGGTAGTGTTATAGATTGGTGCCAGTTTTCGAAGGACAACCGCACTTCCAACTTCCAATCAGCAATGAGATTTTTACCCACAACAAAAGGGATTGGACCTCCATGTCACCAAGGAAGGAATGATTTACGCACAAATTTCATATTTTTTAGGTCTGAAAGACAGCGTGGGACTCAATGGATCTTATTCTTGCTCTATTACCCACTCGACCTCCCTTGTGTGGCCTGACCTCCACACCCCATGGAGCGGATGGATTTTAAGGTGCCCAAGTGGTGGGGGACGCAGTTTGAACCCAGAGTCTCTTGCTGCATTATGTCAGGAAGAGGCCACTCAAGGGGTCTCAGAGTTGTGCGGTGAATCGTTGCCTGACTGCAGGTTTCCAATCTTCAGCCCTATCTTCACAGTCCTGGCGAGTTCCCATGATGGCGGTTGTTGTCGAAAGCCAAGACTTGAAACTGGCCCTCGAGTCTGGCTGTCTCGCAAACGGACGGGATGATCCGCAGGTTACGTACTGTGTCTCTATACGAGTGATTACTTTATGATAGTACACAAAAATGAAGTGCAGTTGGCTAGGATGGAACTAAAGTCCGATATGTAGATGAAGTATGCACCGATGCATAATATGTGATAACGAGATATCATTAGATACTCTTGCAAATGGAACAATCAAAGGTGTCAGGGTTGATTTGGTTCCGAAAGACAACAGCTAAAAGTTGATTTAGCACCATGTAGAACAGTGTGAGAGAAGAGCTTACGCAAGACAATTAATGCGGTAAGTATGGCAACTATCAGGATATAAATGATAGTATACTTGATGACCTAGGCGAGATATAAGCCACGGAAACGATCGAAAGATATGCACATACAATCAATCGCCTCTGCCTTCTTTGTTTAGTAGAGAACAGAGGGGCACGGATCTGCTTTGACGGACGGAGCCAGACTAAAAGCAACGCTTCAGTGGATGCTCAACGAGTAACAGTGTGATACAACACTTACACAACATCGTTGAATGTAGTCTGTTCATGTACGGAATGAGGATTGGAGGAGTAAGGATGACCAACAGGATATGGGCGATGAGGAAGTCAGACCCCCAGAGAGACATCTCAACAATTTTGACGATAAATTCACGAGCAGGCTGCGATATGGCGGAGGTTCCCAAACCTCTTCCGTACCACTTTCCTGTCCACCAAGCACGATTTGTTTCATCGTGTTTGTACTCACGAGTCAAGAAAACGGCAATGAGGATCTTCTGAATCGCCCTTTGGATCGCGATAATTGCGATGACTCCCAGAACGGCGCGCGAAGCGTCCCAAAGCTCAAGGAACCACTGTGCAGACGATTTGAGTTGGTCATGTTATTGTAGATGATCGAATTGAACATACGAAGAACTCGAAGAATGCCACAAGGCCAATGAGACATAACAAGTGGCCTAGAGTAGCCATGACTGAACCGAATCTTGTCCACGATTCCATCATGGGACCAAGGAAGAGCGAAATGAAGAATAAGCTCATAAGGATAGCCGCATTCCAGACCACAGGTCCGACGGCAATGACAGCGATACGGATGAGGGGGGCTGGAGGTAGGTTGCCATTGGCGTCAGGGAATGATTTGACGAACATGTACGCAAGAGTGAAAAGGGCCGCAATGAATATTGGCCAGATGATCTCCGAGAGGATGACTGTTTTCCATTTAGCTCGAGGTACATCTCCTGACAATTTCTCGGACGGATGACCCAACTTCTTCTTTTTATAACCAGTGATCATGGTTCGCGAGAGCCGACAATACCCGTACCAGCTACTCGCTTTAGTGCGGGAATTACCTCGCGACATCCATCGAAGGAATTCTCGATAATCGATAATGAAATCGGCGTAGGAGAATTGATGAGGATTGAATAAGAAGGGCGCGATGCAAAGCGACAGAACAGAGAACCAGAAGTAAATCAAATGGGGTATCCAGAGAGCCAAGGTGGCATAGAGAAGGAGTAGAAGATTTCTCATGCCCAAGTAGATACTGGGACCGGCGAATCGTGAGTAAAGAATGCTAAAGCTAATGCGAGTGGTCGCAAAGCCACGTCCGGTTGCAATGTAACGAGCACCACCGAATGTCAAATTACTGAGGATGGATTGTGAGTATATTTGAGTTGAGAACACTTCGAAGATGGGTGAGAGCGAGAGGAAATGCTTGGCGAGCCGAAGTAATGCTTTTCCAGTTCCACGCTCGGTAAGTTCTATTATGGGTTTTTAAGTAGAGGTATAGAGTATAAAAAGGCCAATTACCTTGTAAGAATAATGGCAAAAAAGCAATGATGAAAACCAAGAAGATAGAAATAATACAGCGTCTGATCCAGTCAAATACGGGAATAAGGTTGTAGCAGCCTGGCTGCCCAGCAATAACATTACCCTGGGAATCTACCTTACAGATTGACAACTGCTTGTTGAGCGTTCCAATGAACAGTACTAGAAGAGTATATTAGTCTGCTGCAGTTCAAGAAGGAACGAAAACGAACGAGTAACCATGAAGACTTGAATGGAATAGATGACAAGGATATTGTTGATGTGGAAACCAGGATGACCATAGTAAAAGGTCAGGAAGCGATCGATGGGTAGCTGTGTGCCGAGGTAATAATACTCGCGACTGAGCATTTGTTCACCCATACCCGTTCCGATTTTCGTCTGGAAGTTCAATATCGTACCAAAGCCAAGATCACGTCCTTTTCCGCATTGATAATACTCAGAGTGTTTGATACGACCACCGCGCCCAAATGCATTCATACCAGCAAAGATATCTTCATTTAGGTGCAAGCCTTTCTGTGCTTTCGACACTCCACCACGTGTGTTCATGAAGGTCGCATTAAGGAAATCAGGGTGTCCATAATGCAGCTTGCCTCCAATCCAGGCCAACGCACGCGCAGTCATCGTTCCAAAAGTCTGTTCCTTTCCGGCTGCAATATCACCAAGCACACCTATGTTCTCCGAGAAAATGTATTCACGCGTGCCAACGATGGCGACGGGTGAGCGCTGGAACTCCTTGTGACCCCATTGAGCGTAGGGGCTCTGACTCGACGTAGAATACTCCTCGAATTCGCCAAGAATATTGCGAATCTTCAAACACTCCTCGAGGTAGTTATCCTGATTAGCATCGATGAGCTGGAGGTACTCGCCACGGTAGAAGATAATCGCATGATTCTGGTTATCTGACTTGCCATCTCCAAGAATGGGGTTACCGGGCAGTTCGACGCGGAACTTGGGTTTCCTCTTCCCAGTTTTCTCATCAATTTCTGAATGACCATCAATCAAGGCAGAGAACAAGCGTGCCTCGCCACCCTTGGGTCCAGGCTCTTCATCGAGATAGGCAATCTGCAAATCGGGATACGCGCGTAGGAGGAACTCTGCGTTCTCCTGCTCCTCTTTGTTGAACTTGGAGAAACGCTGCATTGAAACAGTGAACTTGAATTTCCTACGAGCCATTCGTTCGAGTTCACGCTCCAAACGCTCCGTATTGCCCCCGAAGGTTTGGACAATATCTGGATTTTCCACGCGGTACAGAAGTTTGATAGCCTTGGAGTAATTCATCATACCCGACACGGTGCGATACAAAGTCTGTGCACGTAAAGATGCCCAGATACGTGTGCGAAGAGTATACTCCGGGGACGACGTCTTGAAACCAATGCAGTAGAACGGTAGATCGTCGACCTTCTTCTCATTAGGAGAGGTGGTAGCCCCGTCCATCGCGTCAGTCTCCTCGGCCAAGATCTTGGTGTCCTTGACAAAATTATCCCACTCAACTGGATGGAGTTGTTTGAGATACTCGAGAAGGGTGACTCGCGTGTTCTGGTCTTCCTCGCGGATGATCTCCCGTAAACTGAGTAGAATCTTCTCAGAATAATGCGGGACAAGAACAGTAAATGTGGGCATAGCATCAACGGTCAGAGGCTCAGGGAATGATGTCGTCAGGGACGAAGCAAAGAACGAAATGCGGCGTTCTGCTTCACCACCTGCCGGAAAGAAGTTACCATTTCCATTCTGATTAGTAAAGAATGGTGGCGCGCGTAATACCCTGCGACCATCCTGGCCATCAACCTGGTGATAGAGGAGGCGCTGAACATGGTCGATAGACAGGAGATGTTCCCTGTACATCGAAATAATGACAGCATTCCAGATCTGAGAAACCAAAACCTGTCAAATAAGAGAATCAATATCACGCGAGCCATTCTACAGAGATCATTTTACCTTGGGTTTATACTTAATCTCCATCTCTGCTGTTGCCAACAATTTGGCATAGATCCGTTTGGGTAATCGGGTATAGATGTCCTTCCATGGCGTCCAAATGGACAATCCCAAAGCAAACGAACGCCCAATGCTGAAGATGACAATCCAGATGATGTACCACAAGTACGTATCCAAAAAGAACAATACAAGATCCATAACATACATGATGGCAAGCGTGAAAGGAACATGGTTTGAGCAGAGCACCGTTCCGAAAATTTTATCACCACAACCTTGGACCTTCATCCTTGCCATGACTGCGATGGGACTACTGAATGACGAGGTCAAGAAGAAGTATGACTCCGTGAACTTGCATCCAAAGATAAGAAGCCATAAGAATATGGACGCCGTGCGCGCGGACTTGGGCAGAGACGGGTATGACGCTGTAAAGGTCTGCGAGGCCATGTATTTGCGCGCTTTACCGGCCACACGATCTCCAAACATGCGTCCGGAGGGGATAATACCAAAAACGAGGGTAGCAACGACCGATATGAAGAATTGGATGACACCAATGATAAGAGGGACCTGAGATTTGCCAGATCGGCCATCAACAAGGGCGACGTAGAAGGTAGGACCACCTGTGAGAGCGAGGATCACAAGGAGAAAAATAAAACGAGTGGTTAGATGGGAAGCATTGTTCCAAGTCGTTGGGATGTATGAAAACTCAGCGATGGTAGCAAGCAACATGATGATTGTGGACACTACGCCACCCAGGGCAACTGCCGACCAGGTCATTGCTGCGGAAGGGCTGGATGCGTTCTTCGGGGCATAAACCTTGGGTGAGTTGAACGCAGTATAAAAGTAGTAGACAGATATATGGAGGATCCAGATGCGGTTGAAGTTGACGAGGAGATGTGCAATAGACCGTTTCTCGAAGTAGGTCTTGAAGAACGTTCGGCTCCAGTCGATACGGCTGAACTTCATAAAACGCTGCGCTGGAGGCACATCAACGAGATGAGACTGGGAGAACATGAAATCAGCAGGTCAAAGGGTAAATAAGGGTGACGCACGTTGTCGGATAAGACGATTCTGGCCAATCCTTCTGGGTACCAAAAAAGCTGGTTGATATCATCGTAACCGATGATTTGGTCATGATCCTTCTCCTTTCTTACAAATTTGCCATCCTGAACTTCGTACCCTTGGTCACGCATGAAATTGTACAGAGGCTTAACGACTGTCTTGAGATACAAGCCCTCTGACACAGGATCGATGCGGTTTTGGCACTCTGGGCTTCGATAGTAGTCGTCGGCGCACTTGAAGATGAAACAAAGACATTCCGGGACGAAGCGAACATTACCTGCCTCGCCCCAACAGAGGAGGTAGAGGGCAATCTGGCGTAGACGGTCGTACTGGCTCATGTTATTCATGGCATTCCTCCACCGATTGAGGGCGCTGTCAAGAGACTTGCTGCCGCCAGATTTTGGACTTTTGACGCTCTTGAGACGTTGAAGGCCTGGATTTTGAGACTGGCCAACAGCATCGTCAAGGTTGAGCTGCGCAGCAAAGTACCACTTGCGGTAGTTGGCATGTTGACCGCCAATATAGTCGGCATGAAGAGTCAGGAGGGCTTGATTAGCGCTCATTCGAGAGGCCCGAGAGTCGAGGAGATGCATTGTGAAGTCAAACTAGCAGAAAAGGTCGATTAGGTAAACCGATTGAAATGTACATGAGCAGAAAACCATACCATGTTGCGCATAGAGTCGCGCTGAAAACCAAACTTCTGGGTAAGGTCAAGGAAGATATCCTCTATTTCCTCTGTGGACATGGGTTTGTGCTGATCAGCAGCCCATGCGGGGTAGGGTTCGTTAGAGCCAGCTCCGGGGTCGGCGAAAGGGGATATACTGGGAACGCTGGCATGAGAATCGACGGAGGAAGCATAACGGCTGGGGCCGAAGTCTGAATCAGAAGCTATATAAAATATCAGTACAGAAAAAAGATGAGGACAAGGAAGTAATTGACGATTGCCGTGCTGCTGCTCGTAATAGGCCTGACTGGAAGCGAGGCGGGTGGTGCTGGAATTGGGATTGCCGTAGTGATCGCTGTGGTCGTCTTCATATTGTCCACGGAAAGGATTGTTGCGGGGGTCGTTGGGCAGGCCGTAGCTGCCAGGGAAGGCCATTAGAGAAACAAAGAACGAAAGTAAATGAGAGTGTATGTAAGGGTCGTAAGATGGCGAGGGTGGGAATTTCGTTGTGAAGCATAAATCAACACGTGACCAGAATGATTTCGATCATTGACCGTCGCCGTCGCGTCCCGTCGCTGGCTTGCCTGTGTCTCCGCGTCCTCGCCCGCCATCCCGCTCACGTCCCCATTGGCGTCCGTCTCAACTACGACTCCCTTCATGCCGATGTCCTCGACGATATTCTCGATCCTCCGCTCTGGGCTGCCATTGTCCAGGTCTATGACGGCCTCCCCGACCACCTCCATTCCTTGACCATTTCCCTGACAGACCCAAGCGTTCCTTTTCTCCAGAAAATTCCGCAAACCTCGATTTTCTCTCTTATTACAGTTCTTGACCTTCCCGCCTGCCCGCATCTCACCGACACCTCTATTGTCCACCTTGGTCCCCTCCACTCTCTAGTCGCCCTTGATGCCAGTGTAACATCTCTCTCCTCTTACGCAATCAAGGTACTCTCTGGCACCCTTCTTTGGTTTGATGATGGTCCACAGCGACGTGGCCCCTGGTCACTTCGTATCCTGAGACTGAGATTCTGCGACAAAATTGGCGATTCAGTATACTCACACCTCGCCAAGTTTCCTCTTCTCTCCGTAATAGGTAATATTGTCATGTATCTTACGACTAATGATATTAATTGCTATCTAGACCTCAGAGGAACTAAATGTCGTCCCCCGAAAGACGAAATGGAAACGTTCAGGCCTTCTTCGAGATTAGAACTCTTTCACCCCGCGCCACTCGCTGCAGCCGTTGATGCCCTTGAAGGAGCGAATTTATACACCTCTGAAAATGTCTTTCATTTACTTATTGACAACTTAGAACGTTCAAAAGCGACTTGTCCTCAGCACGCCATGGAACAGAACAAACATTCACATGACACGGTGATGGAATCCACGGCCGTGCCATGGTCCTCGATGCACCAACATGAATCGAATACAAACACTACTATGTTAGAATCTATACCCAGCATGTTTTACAGCCAACCGTCACGCTCTTCCCGGCCCGTCAAGTATGATCTGATCAATGACTATCAGGCCAAAACATACTATACTTGGGCACACCTAGAAGCTGCTGCTCGACCTTCTAGCACCCATGAGTCAAGGCTGGCTCTCTATCGGATCCCTCCTCCGTATATAACCTTGGAAGAGCGCAGCACCTTTCTGCTGAACCAGATGGAGGCACGACGCTCGACTAAAGACGAGGCCGTGTCCTGCGTGGCTTCGATTAACCGCACGGAAAGGATTTTCAAGATCAATCAAGCACGGATCGATGCACTCCGGGAAAGTGCTAGTACCAGACGGAGATCTGGGGTGGGTGCCCCTATCAACACCCCAAAGTCAAAACGGACATCAGGTGTGCAAGGCAAGAATCCATTTCGGCGGTATTCTTTACCTGGTGTTGTGAGAGATCCGGATCGTGGAATGAAAGACCTGAAACCGATATCAGCCGTGGAGATTCCTAAATTTCCGTCAAGTTTAAAACCGGATGGGGATGTGAAGAAACATACGTACTCAAATGCATTCGCGAAAACGCCAAGAGTGATATCGAGCCCATTTGTGGGAACGTCTTTAGACAGGACGAAACTTGCTGCGTTTGATAGCACTTGGTCTGGCCATTCGGACTCGCCAGCGAGGGCAACGAAACGAACGGCGTCAGTTGACAGTTTGAGGACAGATGTGAAGAAGCCTCGAGTGGATGGTGTGTCTGCATTCAGTAATAACCGTGATAAGGGGAAGGAAAAGCCTACTGTGCAAGCCAAGAGAAGTTTTGACTGGAAAACATGGAGCGCCAAGTAGAGTTAAACTAGTTACGTTACGACGTAGAAAACCTGTATGAAAGGTAATCTTAGGTCATGTGATGGTGGCTTGTGAGCACACGTTCGCAGCGCGCCACCTGTAGACAACTCTTTCTATGCCCCTCCACCATGCCTACGCCCCGGCTACGGCGCGCGCCATTCTCCGTAAGTCTCTCCGCTCGACGCGAAACATGTTCTCAGCACCACTCCGCCCGTACAAATTTCACATTGGCGCCAGCTGGGCAGGCAAGAATATGCTTCAAGGCCTCAAAGCGCCCTCTTTTCCATCACGTAGCGACATTGGGATGTGGCGAGACCATACCCTTTCTAGAGCCAAGGCAGTCAATAGCGTGTCCGCGGGACAAGACTTTCTGTTCGTGCAATCTGTGTGTCCTTTGACCGATCCCATAGAAATAAATCAGCGCTGACATCATTCTGTTCAGATGCGGAATGACTCCGTCCGTGTCTCTCGCTGGCCCCTGTAAATGAGTTCGTGTAACAATCGATCTCGTATATAGGGCATCGCGTTTGGTGTTGCAGACGGTGTTGGGGGATGGGCAGAATCTGGAGTTGACCCTTCCTTATTCTCTCAGGCACTTATGTTCCATGCGCACCGCTATTCTCGCAATGCATGGGCAGGAGAGCCTGAAATAGACCCCACACTGGATTATGAGGAGCGTGAAGAGATCGAGGGTTGGGAGATGACACCCTATGAGTGTCTTGATCTTGCGTACGGAGGAGTTTTGCGAGAGAAGTTCGTACAAGCTGGTACATGCCCATCTTTACCCTAAGCTCATCCAATGGTAATGTACTGATGTGATAGAGATTAGGAGCCAGTACAGCATGCCTCATAACCTTGAATGCCTCTTCTGGAGTGTTACGCTCTGCCAAGTTTGTTTTGCCCCGAAAATACCATGATGTCTACGCACTAATCCTGTTCTTGTCATCAGCCTTGGGGACAGTGGCTTTATTGTTATTCGATCTAACTCGATACTCTATCGCCAGCGTCCTCAAACCCACTTCTTCAACTGCCCAAAGTTCGTAGACCACAGCTGAGGCAGACAATTACTCCGCGTTAACGAACTACTTGCACTGTAGACAACTAACGAAATTACCCACATCGTCTCTGCGTCGCTTCTCACGAGCATGCGTAGATAGTCCGAGCGAGGCTGAGACGTACCGTGTTAAGCTTGGGGATGGGGACATTGTCATTGCATATGTACGTCATTGATTGACCATTTTGCATAATCGGGCCTAGGTTTTACACTTTTAGACCGATGGACTGGCTGACAATGTTTTTGCGTCCGAGATGGTCCAACTTTGCGCTCTTGTTGCTCGTAGAGGGGGCACAGAGGACGAGCAGGTACAGATGATCGCAGATCGCCTAGTGGATTGTGCGAGGCTCTGTATGAACAGTGCCATGCGAGTCAGCCCCTTTGAAAGTGTGTTTGAGCCTTGTGATTCCCAACTCTTGCTCAAATCCGATTCTTTACAGGGGATGCTGCACGACATGGCATGTATTTCACCGGAGGGGTGGGTAATCAAAGTCACTCGCTCCAACTTGTCTCTAACTTTTTGTTGCCTCTACAGAAGCCGGACGAGTACGCGCCTATACCCCTCATCCAGATTGTGTCGCTCACACTTCTCCCCGACAGCGTCACGGTGGTCGTCGCTCTCGTGCGAGAAGCAACCTGACAACTATCATTGCTATCTATTCATTTATCATTGGCATATCAAGGACTTTTCATCTCGCACAATCTATTACTACACATATCATTCTTCATAGACTCACTCTGTTGTCAATCCTACTACCGTTGTATCATGTTTTTCAAATCCTACGCCGTATTAATTACAGCTTCCTCTCAATAAAACTCTCAATCACGCCAGCAGGTGTAAGCGGGTATTCTTTTAACACAACTTCGTCGTCCAAAAGTTGGGTATTGGGCTGGACAAAAATCTTGCGAGGCTATCGAGGGAAGGTCTTATGTTTGGCTTGGCATTCTCTGGTTGGGGCAAGGACATACCAGTTTCTTACGCAGCACGAGGTCTCGAATATCACCTTCCCAGCCAGGGAGGGGCTTCGTGAGTTTATTATAGAATTCGCGTGCCCCTGTACCGTCTGCTGTGCTCTTGTAGACTTGCAGATTGACAAGCAACCTTCCGACAGCATCCTTTCCATCCTTGAGGACTTTTTCGCGATCAACCTGCCATAAAGACTTTGATGAGTGACGCACTTGAGGTGCTATGGTGCTACATACCCGGACATATAAATTCTCTAGTTGACCGTCGACGCCACGAACTTCCTCAAGCCGTGCGATACCCGAATTGATCAAGTGTTGCGTGATCCCCAGTCTACAGATCACATTACGATCTTATTGAGGAACAAAGTCATGTTACACGCTTACCGTGCTTGCATATGTGCTTGACCATGTTTTTGGGTTGCGGGATCATAATACTCCAAAGCTCTAAGGCCCGCGCGCGCCATCAACAGGAAGGTGATATATTGGATCTCCTCAATCGCTTTCTCATCAGTATACTGTGACATACAGCAAGAGCTGAGTTCAAACTGGTGCAAAAGGAAAAGATCATACTCAACGTTGAATACTTTCAGAATGTCCCGGTGTCCAACCACTATTCCCAAGGTAAGAATCTCACGCATATGGATCAAGATGGTTGATACTCGCAGAACAAAGCGACAGTCTCAGCACGGCATTCTTCCATTGATGACGAGACTTCTCCAAGGACAGAACCAGGCGTTTGTCCCGGCTTATACCACGAAGTACTGCATCTTGTCAGGGTAGCATTCAGAACTCCAGCTGATGACTTACACAGGTTTCCCAGTGAGAGGATTAATCACCTGTCGAAAGGACTTGACCTCAAATTCAAGGATTTTGTTAACAAAAGCAGACCTTAGTTGAGTCGAAGTTTTTGGTGCCATCGGCCTTTTCCTCGAAGAGTTTACCGGATCCGTGTCCGAGCAATTCGTGATTAGCGACTTGTAGCTCGAAGGCACGACTATCCCATGCATTGTAGAGCTCAACATCATCCGGATGAATAAAAGTTAGTTCCTCGTCTAATGGAAGCAGTCACATAGAAATCATCAATCGGAAAGGAGGAAGAGAACGAACTCGGAGCTTTGGCAGCGAGAATATTCTGTGGATAGCCAGATTGAGTTCGTTCAAAACGCGAAAAGTTCAATGAAAGTAACTGACGGCAAGAGATACATTCTTAAAACCAGTTGTTTCACGGATATCGTAGTAATTCTAGAAAGGACTTCAGCTATGGACACTCACTTGAGCGCCAGTCAACATACAGGGATCTAAATCGTGCTTCGATGAGTCAAGAGAGGTTATCGACAATTGTGCAAAACCCACATTGATTCCAGCAGGAATACCTCATTCGGTGAAGTGAGGAAAGATCGAGTGCCAAAAGTATGGATGACATACCGCCAGTCGCAAAGGAAACAACTTCAAGGGCGGTGAAGTCGGGCTTTCTGAAAACGTCGACTTCGAAATCAGGGCCCCACGGCAAGGCTTTGATATATTCAGGAGCATTGTTAACCAGAATTGCATATTTCGCGCTGAGCTGTTTGTTGACGATCGCCGTGAAACCTTGAACGAAAGTCAGACTCCGTGATCAGAATAGAGAAGTTAAGTTTTCGGTATGACCTTCCCATTCAGCCCGGGCCCCATAAGGGTCCACATACGTTTCGATGAACTGACATTTTGAGCTTCAAATCAGCTTCGACTCAAGAGTATACTCACCCCGATGTAAGATTCAACGACGGGGCCGACATCTCTGACCCAGTGTTTCGAAGCATCCTTGTGGTCCTGGATAGAGCCAGTCTCAAACCTGTAAAATGATTAGTTTGTCTGCACAATTGAAGACAAACTGAATGGGCACGATTTGATATAGCCTTCGATCATGCCAGCTTGATGTTCATTGGCGGCATACTTCTTTGCCTAAAATCGCTGAGGTAACGAAGCAAACCTCTAATACTGAATAACCTACTTTTTGGAGGGCGTTAATGACGGTCTGCAAAGGGCCCGAGAAGTCGCCATATTCGACTTTCAAAGTTGCCTTTAAAGACTTATATTCAATAGAATGTATTGCTGGTGGCTGAGATTTGGCCGAAGCAACCAAAAGAGTAAAATCGGCAGGTCCATTTTTCACAACACTGAACATAGCAGGTGAGTGAACGTAATCTGAGTCATTCCTCTAAACCAACCGTGTATTGAGAACATCAATACCAAGATTCTCAGCCGCTGTCTGAATAACAGCAACATCCTCGTCTGTAGTTGGCTGTCCCAGATAATAGTTGGACACATGTCCTAGACTTCTCTTGCCGATAAAGAGATCAGACTCTGGAACAAGTGCGTAGATATGTTCTTGAAGCTATCATGTTGCACAGGGTCGAGAATATGAACATATGGAAACGTTATGACACCTTACATCTTTCCATAGTTTCAAAGCTTTTTGGGAGTTCTGGGAATGTTTGACAACGGCCTCGAACTTGTCGGCCGAAATTCGGGGTATTATCTTGGTAAATCCGAATGTCTTGAAGTTCACAAGATTGCTAAGAACCTGGAAGACAATTAGAGCATAATCCTCAGACTAGTATCGTCCACTTACCTGAAGCGTGTACTGCAGCAAATCGTCCCAATTCTCGGTTGAGACACCCGCCTGTTGCTGAAGAGTAGTGAGATCAACAAGACTACCTTCTGGGGTGCTGAAAGTCAAAATCAGGAGATCATATAGACCTGACGCATGAGGAGTCCATTGTCCTGAATGAATTCCAGGTAACTTGTTTCATAGTTAACACATTATCAAACACGCAAACCTTGGATAATTCGAGCACCAGCCCACGAGGCAAGGTTTATATAGTGTGCGTATTTCTTTTCTGTCGAGCTACATATGGAAAGAAGATATAATAAGTCGTTTCTACCTGAATTCGAAAATCAATAACCTCAGCTGTTGAAAGGACTTGGCGATATCTAAACTACACAGAGGAGCAGCACGATCGGCCAGAAAACGTTCTGAGGCGACTTGAGCGTCGGACATAGTGGCGTAGTTGTTCGAGAGAATAGGATGATGGAGGAAAGAAGCGGTCGTCAAGATCGATCGATGTCGAAGAAGGAAAGATAGGCGTGCGTCTATGCCTCGTGCTTTTTCATGACACCTTTGAACGAACTTGTGACCGACGCGGAACATCCCCAAGTTGTCAGCTGGATTGAACAACGAGATTGATTTCGCTGATCGCGATTTAGAACCATAAATTCTCTATGTCGCAGAGAACAACCATTCCTCATCGTGGGCGCCGGCCTAACAGGCCTTGCCGCTGCGATATCTTTCGTTAGGCAGAATTTCTATGACTTTTTGATTGTTGAAGAAATTGAGAACATGCTTCGCGAGCTGTCACGATTCATGCCTCGAGGGTACATGGTGAATTCGTTCCAATTTGGCGGACTCATTGAAGATGGCTGGTCACTAGGCTCTCGACTCTATGGGATGTGCTGACGTCCTTGTTACTTCTGGAATTAAAGGGACTGGTATGCAGGTCTTCGAAAGAAGTATCCCTCTAATGAGCGCAGATTTTGCTTCTCTCGCGCCTTATATCAAATTTCCATTCGTTCTCATCACATCTCAGAGCACTACGGAACGATTGCTTGAAGCTCATATCAATGAGTTGGGTGTCAATGTCATTCGACCTGAGCAAGCCATAGGAATGGAATCCAATGACAATGGGGAATTGACCGTCACTTTCGAATCTGGCAAAGTCATCACGGCCCAGTATGTTCTAGGTGCTGACGGTGCTAGATCCATGGTGGGCTTAACTTCAGAGTCCAGGCTGATCATTATAATTTCATCACTTCAATTGAGATCCGTCAAATGGCTGGTGTGACCCAGACGGTGCACACGTTGATGAACGTCTAGCACAAACGATATTTGCAGAAGATGTGTCTTTTTCATCCACGAGCTCTCGGTTGCCGACAAATCAAATCCACGGGACCGTTTCAGATGGAAAGTTTTTCTTGCTTGCCCCACTGTCCAAACTATCTCCCAATTCTGAAGCGGTGTATAGAATTGGGTTTAATGTTCCGTTATTCGCTGGACCTCCACCTTCTAACCCTCCTACTTTATATCTCAAC
Organism: Termitomyces sp. T123_Mx157; assembly: GCA_018849495.1. Taxonomy (NCBI): domain Eukaryota; kingdom Fungi; phylum Basidiomycota; class Agaricomycetes; order Agaricales; family Lyophyllaceae; genus Termitomyces; species Termitomyces sp. T123_Mx157. The sequence continues at coordinate 15,508 of JABFYK010000177.1, forward strand.
ACTATCTCAATAAGCAAGGACCCCTTTACTTATCCTCAGATTCGAAAGTGAACCCGAATTCTATCCACATCTCAAAGACTGTTTGGGCAACAAGATACCAGTTTCTCATTCGATTTGGCTCCGCCGAGGTTAGCCAAAAACAAAAGCGAGACCTTGTGGTTCTCGTTGGTGATGCTGCCCACATACATGCACCGGCCGGTGGTCTTGGAAAGAAACTCGGTATTCGAGATGCAGTTTATATTGGACCTGCTCTTACAGCTCATGCTACGTTCAATGGTGACTCACTTCCTTCCAATGTCGTCTACTCGAAGAGTGTGTTGCAACCCGCCGCGCTCAAGGACTTTCCACGTTTCGATTGACGAAAAGGACCATTTCGGTACTGGATGTATTTTGGGGCTGCTAGTGGCGGACTCTTCAATGTCAGCTACTGGCTGTTCAGATTAGTTGGGATGATGCCCTTTTTTATAGGAGGCAAATCGCTTGGAACCTCAGCGAGCTCCAATCTTTCTCGTATGTTCCAACCTCTTTTCTCGTGGGCTGCAACCGTACTTTCTTGTATGTTCCAACTGTACTTTTTCGTATGTTCCAATTGTACTTATAACCTGGATGCTCGTCTGGACTTGATTTATCCCACAACTAATTTACATCTATGTTATATTTGGTGTCCCATCCATCATATCACCTTCGATGACATGATTGACAAGTGTATGATGGTGAGAACATTCCTAGAAACTAAGTATTATAAGACACCCCCTTCTACGCTCCTCTTCGCACGATTATAATTATTCCAGATTGAAGTCCATTCAGATTCTAGTACTCCTTCGTGTGGTTTCATGTGTGATGTCTGATCTGTAGTCGCTGCCCATTGAACAGCGCGCTCATAACATTGCAACGCAGCGAGGAGGTTCTTCCCCTGAGTTTCGTTTAAGATGCCAATTAGATTCCAAGCTTGAGCGGTAGTCCGACGCGCATCCCGGAGGAGGGCCAGTGCTGGCTTCTTCATCGATCGTGAGTCTGTATATGTCGGTAACGGCACGGTTTCCTGAAGTGAAGTGAAGTTTTCTGATGATTTACCCGTCAGAACCTGGGCGACTCTCTCAGAATATTCAGCAGCAGAGGTCAAGTGTTGAATGGACAGAGCGAGGGATTCGCCTCGGGAGTTGAGTACTTCAGCAAGGTGGATTGAAATGAGGGAGGAACGATGAAGAAGATAAAGAGCGTGAAGGGCGTGCGGCGGGGACACCGATGTTAACACTGTGGGAAGTGGCACAGCACGAAACATAGTTAGAGTTGCTTCTTCGATTGCTTGTGCTTGATCAAGATTCCCGGTTTGGGCATAGAAAGCAGACAATGAAACAAGTGTGGCAGCCAAAATGCGCTGAGCACGAGGTGACGATGGTAAACTCCCAAGGGCTGCAGGTAGTGTTTCAAAATCATCTGGGACATTGCCGCGAGCGAGTTTGACGGCTCTTGACCACCATCGAAGGGCATCACTCTGATGATTCAAGTGAAGATTGATTTCTCCGAGCCTCACAGCGATGTTCGCAGCGTCAAGCCCGTCTCCAGAGAAAGCAGCCCATGCCCGTTCGTATTCAGTTCGTGATTCCTGCAGAGCCTCCTCTCCACCCAACCTCTCAAGAAAGGAGGCGTGTCGGGTAATGAGTTGTGATGCAGTTTCCGGATGGAGGTGTCCATCAGAATCGCGTTCGTTAGCGACACGTAGCGCCCCGCGTAAAAAGTTGTCGGCGGTTTTCATATTTGCGTCAACAAGTTTTAAGTCTTCTGGCTGACTTTCGCCGTGTCGAATATCCGGGACGATAACAGCTGCATTGCTTTCACCCCAATTGTATGCCGCCCATGCGGCACGGACTCGATGTCGACCGTGATGTCCGAGGGCGGGATCAGTTCCGCCCATGACCGAATCGCCGGACCATTTCTCAACATCTTGGTCCCACTCCCAACGTTTGACCTCAGGATCTTGTTCTGGAGCTAGCTCAAATTTTTCGATCCACAGATGTGTTCCCTCGAAGCCGACAACGGTAGCAGAAACGACGCCTAGGGAGGCAATGAAAGTGTACTTGATGATGCCTTTACCGAACCGCAGAACTTTAGAAGAAGCCATAACGTGTTTCAGAAAATCATGTGAGTAACGGCGGCATAATGGGTACGCCGGACGCTTGTGGAGTGGAAAGGACCGAGCAAAAGTGTGTATGGATCCTCTGAGCATAGATTTAAATAAATGTTGAGAGGCTTGAATTGATTCAGGCTAAGTCGGGATTCGGGAAAGTTTGTACAAACATCCACAACGTTTGCTCCAATAACTTACGACATCGTTTGGTATCCTAACCCAATCCGACAATACAAATAGGTCAGCTGATACATGCATCCCTTACACAGCCTTATACGGCCCACGAAATGTGATATGTGTAAGGTTACCATATCGGGGGCGTCTCTTCGATTATCTAGATTCTATACGTGGAAAAACAATATGTGGCCAATACTTATATGTGCCGAAGTCCTCTCACACTCGCTTACGGTTCTTCCTGCCCGTCGCTGCTAACATATGTTCTGTGCCTTCTGGCTGTTTCTTGCCGTGCTCGCGGTATCTGCGACCAGTCCTACCAAAACCGTCCAGAGTGTGAAGAGGAATACTGTCCCCGACTCTCCCTTTGTCTCTGTCCAGGGCAATCAATTTATTGTCAACGGAAGGTAACTCTGCTTTCATCGCTATCTTGCCACTGATCATTTATATGATCATTTCAGTGTTTTCAAATTTGTGGGTACGAATGCGTACTGGCTGAGCGCCCTGAACAGTGAGCAAGATATCGACAATACCTTGGCGTCTATTCGCGCCGCCAACTTCACAGTAGTAAGAACGTGGGCGTTCAATGGTTCGTTCCTTCTTCACTTTCATGTACCCATCAACGATTGCAGAATTTAGATGTCGACACTATTCCTGCGAACAATGCAACATGGTTCCAATTGATCAGTAACGGGACACAGTCGATCAACGAGGGGCCAAATGGACTGCAAAAGCTAGATAAAGTGATCGAGCTGGCGCAAAACCATGGTCTCTATGTTCTGCTCTCTCTAACGAACAATTGGAATCCCCTCCCTGGTGTTGATCAACCATTACCTGGTGGCTTCAATCCAATCCAGATTCGGCAAATGTCAGGATCAAATACAACTTTACCGCGGAACTTTCTGAGCGATTCTTACGGTGTGTAATTGATTGAATCTCAAACAACTTCTGATCGACCTCAACTTAACAGGTGGCATGGACACTTATGTTCGTAATTTCGGTGGTCCTATGGAACACGATCAATTTTACACAAATCAAACACTTATTTCCGCCTTTATGAACTACACAAGCCAAATTGTGACTCGATACACGAACAGGACAAGTGTCTTCGCATGGTCAGTGAACATATTTCACCACGATCAATATCTTACATGCATTTCTTCAGGGAAATAGCTAATGATCCTCGGTCAGTCGGCATATTTTCATTCACTACGTAGATTTTTGAGATTTATAGATGCAACTCTACACTCCCGAACTCCTCTGGTTGCATGACCCAAAATGTTACCAATTGGCATTCGCTCGTCGCCATGCATATCAACCGGACAGACCCCAATCACGTCGTGTCTACTGGGTAAGAGAATCTAGAAATTCTCTCTTTCGCGCATGACCAGGTATCCACATGACTTGTAACAGTAACCAAGGATTCTTTTGCCCTAACTGCATGAAAATGTTTCCCAGAGTGACTCCCACGCCTCAGGCGTCTCCTGCGCCAGGATTCCGTCGCAGCGTCCCTGAACCTCAGAGCAAGGCGAAACTTTTGAAAGAGAGGAAAGCCGCTTGGAAAAAACAACGAGAGCGCCAGAAACGTGCCGGTGTCCAACCTGATGGTGTCAAAATCCGAGGCCGATGGACAGCCTCCCGTGAGTGTAATTCATCCTACTGAGAACACCAGAATTGACTATGACTTAGAAACAAAACGCCAGAGTGACTTTAATTCTTTGGCGTCCGCATTCGACGGATCACATGGAGTGGACAGCGCGGACATCATCAACATCCCTCAAATCGGGTTTGGCTCGTTCCAGCTCTTCCCTGACCAATTTGACTACTCGCAAAATCCACCAGATCCCAGTCTCCCTGCGTTCAACCAGACCTTAGAGATTGGTTTGAATTGGATAAAGCTTCATGCTGAAATGTCCAACCTGTAAAAAGAATGCCATTTTACCAATTGGCTGCTGATTTGATTTTGTTTTAGTTTTAACAAACCTGTTTCACTCACTGGGTTTGGACTGGTGACGCAAGAAAATGTGCCCTCCTTTGTCCCGTTTAATTCAACCGAAGCGCTCTTCGGCCCCGATTCGCGTAAGATATCCACAGATTCTCTCTTCGTGTCTAATATGTAGTCTGATTAGCGACGCCAATAAACATTACCCAACCTTTTGGTGTGACTGACGATCAACGCGATGATGCATACAAACAATGGGTCCAGGGTACATCACTATCTCACATTCCGATATCTTCTTGCTTAACCTCTTTCAGCTGCTGTCCTTGGTGGCCTCCAGGGAATTCTGCAATACCAGGTAAGGCTTTCTCTTTTCTTCACTCACAATTAGAGCCTACTATTTAACGTGGGGTATGTAGTGGTCCCAAGGCAACCTCACCGCACTGCCAGGGACGCCAATCTCACCGAACAGCGATGAGACCCCACAATCACCTCTCCCAGATATGACAGGGCAATCTCCGAACGATGGGTATGGAATTCTTGGACAGGGGTAAGCCTCGTGTTTGTTGTACCGCCTTCAACGGCCTTACCTCTTCGACGACAGCGAACCGGGTGTTCTTGGATCAATCTCTGTCGCTTCGCAAGGCTTCGGACCAGACAACGCATAATCCACCTTCACCCCGAGTGAAGTTGCTGTATTGTCTCTTACGACGCTCCTTTGTATGATTACAAATTTCTCGAAAGCCACATGTAGTAATCCCTTTATCGTTGCTTGGCCTTTGGACATATACTTAATGGACAGATAAAATTCACAGATTTCCTCGTTAGACGTCTTGCAACGTACTTATGTCGAAATGGCTACGCTTCAGTTGACTAAGATGCATTTCATATATATTCATAATATCTGATACTTATTTCTATGCCTGCCCTCTCGTCACCGACTTGAGTTGTTGCTTGATGCATGATTGTAAGCCTGCAGCTTACAAGTTCATAAATTGTCTATGGAACTGTATATATAGACACCAACTATTTGAACCATCCATATAGTTGATTCAGATATGTACCTTTAATAAGCTGTAATGGACTGGTTTCACTGGTCCACTTACGTTATCTAAATCAACTGCAGGTCATGGCAAAAACCTGGTGGTCAAAGTCTGCAGATTCAAATCTTTGAGTCCAGGTGCACATATATCTCTCCTTGCATGTCATATTGTATTCAGTGTAAATGCGGGTTCTGAAGGTAAGGAGCATTTTTGGAGGCCTCTGCAACAGGTGCATACCTCGACATCCCCTGTGCATTCTCACAAAATATCTCAGGCCATTGTCAGCATGGCACTATTGTTTTGGCTGAGGCTACACCAATGACAGTAGGACCAGGTCTCACTTGTTGCTGTGCCTCCTTACATTCTCACATTCATTGCTGCAACACAGGTGAGTGTTTAGTTGCTCTCTCACCACTCAATGGTTCATTTTTTATTGTCTCCATTAATATGACCTTGTTAAGTCGGACCTTATATTTTCTTTGTTTTGGCCCAGGTGGCTAAGACGATCGGTATGGTTAGTCTTTGCCGTGAACTTTATTTGTTTTGCCTACTCATTTTTACATGCACAGAAACGCACCCTCTGTCGTACAAACATTCTTAGTGTGACTGGGTGAGTAGATCACTTCTTCTTTGTACTTACGTATTAAGGTGTAAGGGCCCTGATCCGGGGGTTTTCCCGGGGGCATTTATTTTCAGCGCCGTATACATGAGCTTAGTCTAAGGGGCGCTACAGTACACTAAGTGGTCGTGTGGTTGCTATAACCTTAACCCCACCCGTCATCTGTCATTATCGTTCCTTCCCTGGTTTAACCCGTGTTAGCTAATCATCTTAGCCGCGAACGGCCGAGGCTACACACACTAGATGATGACTTTGCCAGGTGCAGCATTGGTTGCTCATATTTTTTGAATTGGCAGCCAAACTGGTCCACTCCTCCCAATGCTTGACACCTGAGCCAGTGGTGATGGTAGCATTGAATAACTTGTAGCCAGTGTCTAAGGTGGTCTGGCCTGGTCCCTCACAGCACTCCCAAAGGAGCCCTGGTTCCCAAGTTGAGCCTGGGTTGCTGCTACAAGTTGGCATCACTATTCCATCTCTGCATGCCTATACTTTCCTTGCTTGGATTTATGCTGGCACCTAACTGGCCTTAAGCCAGGTTTGAACTAGCAATCCCAGGATCTGGACTTGGCATGAGAGAACTACATGCCTCAGGACCACAATGGTGCTAACTAAGCCACTGTGGCTCCTACTTATGTCTTACTGAGTCATGCTCTGTATATTAAACTACTGTATTTGTCTACAGGTGATAATCAGTTGCACAAACATTCTTAGTGTGACTGAGGACTAAGCTACTGTATTTGTCTATAGATTATCAGACCTGTTTGCACTTCTACTTGATTGAGCTGCTGCTCCAAACACATTCAATACTACCCAATACACTTTTACTACCTGACATACTTCCCACTTTGCCCACATAAAAATCTCCAGACATGTCTTTGACATACTTGTCAAACCCATTCAACTTCCCTGAAGAAATTCACTTTGACAGTACAAACTACACCACATTTGAAAATTGTGTCATGATAGCTGTGAGAGAGCATGGTGCCCATGGTTACCTTGATGGCACAATCCAAAAACCAGATCCTGCATCCATCACTAAAAGTACCAAGTTAGGGCCTACTGAATAGTCATTGAAAGGTCCATCTCTAGAAGAATGGGAGGAAAGGGATGCTTGGGCACTAGGACTGATAATCTATAAAACCAAAAACCCTGTCAGTTTGGGAATAAAAATGGATGAACCTGCAGCATGGGCTTTAACCACACTCACCAACAACTACAGTGTATTTTCAGAGATAGCTGCGATGAATGCTGAAAATCAACTACATGCAACTGAGTTCTTGGATGACATGGACTTCCTAAAACACATGGATGATCTCGGGGAGAAGTGGGAATCAGCAACAAGAAAGGGAGCAAAACTGGATGACATAGCTTTCTATTAGACAATCTTGATGGCATCTCTCCCAGAATCATGAAACATTGTGGTAGCAAGTCTTTACACCAAAACAAAATCCAAGGATGTGATAGCAGCACTGACCATCCATTGGAACTATCTTGTACTCCAGAAACAGAAGTCTGGCATAATTGGCAACAGCTCTACAAATGCAGACAAAGCAGAGACTAATCTGCATGAATCCAAATTGCCATAGAAATGGCCATACTATAGAAAACTGTTACTGGGAAGGTGATGTAAGGGGATGGTCCTCCTAGGACTGCTTGACTCTATTCCAGGCTTAGTCTGAGGATGATCCACCATTCTAGCTCATCTGACATACTGCCTGTCATGCTCTACACTCTTCTGTCCCCATTAGTTGCCTTCCATGAATCACATGCTTGGACCTTACTCAGTATAGATTAATTGTTAGCTTGGCTTCCATACATACTGCTGACAGATGAAGTAGTTATGTTAGTCATCATTTCTAGCAATGTAGTATATAGGATGGTCTGCAGGATAGAATATCCTCA
>JABFYK010000178.1:5028-23168 GCA_018849495.1 Termitomyces sp. T123_Mx157
GTATATCTTGACGGTTGGTATAAACAAGAGTTCAGATGGATGTCATAGGATTTTTATATGATGGCTCTATAAATGATCCTTGCACGTGATTCATGTCATTCCCCTTTCCCCTTTCCCGTCCCCTTTTTTCATCGCTTGCTTGCTTCTGTTGCCATTGTGAAACATCTTATTACAGTAGAATATACAGAAAGCATTCAATCTATTCAATCATGAGCCCTCAAACCGGCTGTCTAAGTTTCCCCCCCCCCCAATGCACCATTTGTTGAACTGACGTAACAATTTGCTGCCGTCATGTCCACCCTGGGACTCTGTGGGTAATACTGGTTTACTGACGGCGACGAAAGGGAACCAAACGATTGTGGTGCTGGTGCTGATGCCGGGATATGTGAATCATATTTTCTGAACTTATTAGCAGATGATTGAGACAGTTTACTCTGGACTCACCTGCTAAGAAGAGCTCCCTTGGATGTGGGGCATGCATATGCAACGGATCCATGTGAGGAGGGGTTGCTATTGGAGTATCAATCGCGGGTGCTAGAACTGCAAATGCCGTATGCCTGGGAATGGATAGGAAGATCATCGTCAACAAACAGATCTTTCTCCTTCTTGGTGGCTTTTTGCTTCTTCAATAACTAAAACTCATCGGGTAAGAGCGTTTAACTAGCAACAAAGCAAGATCACTTACTTAATCCATCTTCCCATACGCACATTTGTGCCCCACAGCTGTTCTTTAGTCAGTTCACTGAAGAAGTCTGTACCTTTTGCCGCAGATCCAGTTGCCTTTCGCGCCCTCAATTTTTCACTTGTCTTGCGCTTCTTCGCATGACTGTCATTAGAAGCTAGTGCCATATTTTCCATTTCAATCTCGCCATCATTAGTAGAACTTGATGACTCCGCAAACTCATCCAAAAGTACTAGTCATAAAGTTTGTCCAAGATAGGCGGAACGACCCCCCTATCCATTTAAAGAGGGCTCTGAAGAAGCTCTTAGGCCGCAACGTTGCAATATTCAATCAAAGTTATCTTGTTGATTCCGAATCAGACAACCGTTTTGCCGCCCACAAGTAGACGGATAGAGACAAAGGACGTAAGGGGCATGAACATTTCCTTGCGTATGACTTCCGTAAGTATGGACATACAAGACTTGAAATCACACGACATGTATTAAATCTTGTCCCGAGAGTTTGTTTTGATGGCAATATTCCCTCTTGATTGAAATGCAAAACTGGCGCGATATAGGAGCAATAAAAACAAAGGTGTTGAGTAGATAGGACGATGCCAGCTTCGAGTTTTTGTCACTTACAGCCTGCGGCCGTGCTGGAGCCTGCGGATGGCCTTTTTTTTTCAACCAGCAGAGTGCTGCGACCATTGAAAGTTGCAGCAATGACGTCACGGCACGCGGCGCACATCCGGATTTCACACTTTCTTTCCGAACTCGCCGGTCCGGGAAGACAGGAGGTTTGCTCCGAACTTCTTTCAAGTTACGTACACGCTATATATTTCAACATGAGCAATCTTGAGCGATCCTTCACAACCGGCCATGGCTGCTAGCGAGGATGGCTCATCCGTGTCTGATATCGATGCACAAGGCCTTCAGAAACTGGGATACAAACCAGCATTACCGCGCGTGAGCTGTTTCCGGGTTTTCATCGCGCTCGATAGTGTCCTCATATTTTACAACAGTCGCGTGGGTTGTTCCATGTCCTGTTTAGTGAGTATGTCTCCTAGTGTTTGGATTCAAAACTGATCCATCCAATAAATCATTAGTGACACTTGGTACGTATCGTCTATCTAATCGCGTACTACTCATGACTCTATCATTCTCAGCTATCATGTCTGTGCGTGAGTATCAGCTTCTCGTATGACATTGTAACCATGGCCTCATATGCCCTCTTTCATAGCTTACGGCTTGTCCACGCTATTCGTTTCCTCGTTAACTCTTGGTGGTCCGGCTATTATGATCTGGTGGTACGTGGGTACACCAATCATACCTTGCTGCCTTTATTCATTTCTCCTTGACTTCACAGTTGGATCATAGTCTCCGTTCTTTCGCAATTCAACGCGCTCTCGCTCGCCGAGATTTGTTCCGTTTATCCCACTTCCGCTGGAGCTTACTATTGGTGTTATCGCCTCGCGTCACCCAAATCTCGTCTCGTCCTGTCTTGGATAAACGGATGGCTCTTTACCGTCGGAATCTGGACCGTGAGCCTTTCCGTAGCTTTCGTACGACATTTTTTATATTTCATAAGATGATAAATCTCATATACTTACAGGCCACCGCACAACTCCTCATTGCAGGTGTCGTTATATTTCACCCCGAATGGGTTGTGACACCTTGGCAAACATGTGTGTACTGCCCCATATTCAGAAAAGGACTGTTTTTAAAAAGTTCACCGAAGATCTCGTATTCGTCGCCGTGACCGTTTTCACAAGCATCTTCGTCTTGTACCTGAATAAATTTCTCCCAGCTCTTGACGTACGTTCCTATCGCCCAATCACCAACTCTGATCATGACCTTTACTGGTACTAGATCCTCTCAGCGTGTTGGACTCTCCTCGGAATAATCGGTATTTACCTAAACTCTATCTGTCTATTGATATATAAATGTTTATCTGACCGGCTTCTATTCTAGTCATCCTCGTCGGATTTTCAGTGAAAGCTGCTGCCGGACGGCGCCCAATCTCATTCGCACTAGGGCATTTCGATCCTTCCCCATCAGGATGGACACCTGGATGGGCGTTCGTTATGGGGCTGGCGCCTGTAAGAATTTCTGTTTCTCTCCTTGCGAGTTAATCACGGGATGAATCGATCATCGTCTTAGCCTGGTGAGTCGTATTGAAACCTCCTGTGGTGTGATAGGACTGAACATCTACAGCCTACGTCTTTTCTTCTATTGGAATGAGTATGTCCAGACCTTCCCTGATTTACTTCTGTAAGGAGCTGACGTCGATATCCAGTAACCAGTATGGCCGAGGAAGTGCGTCATCCTGCTGTTCAGGTGCCTCAGGCGATGGTCTATTCTATCCCCATTGGATCGATCAGCGGCCTCTTCTTCCTTCTTCCTGTTGTGTTCACGTTGCCTGATATCCAAACTCTTCTCGCTGGTCTGTCTCATATTCGCTATTCAATCACAATCAATAACAATCTCTTCTTCAGTTCCTGGCGGTCAGCCGACTGGTGTCATGTTCACACTCATTATGGGTTCACAAGCGGGTGGATTTGGGATGGTAAGCATGACTAAACATATTTCTTACAAGGAACATCTGACAATCTCTTTCTTTTCACCAGTCATTCATCAGTACGTTTATCCACAAATTTACCACTTACCCCAGTAACCCTTCTCCCATCGCAAGTCATCAGTATTGGCTTCTTCTGCACTATATCTGTTTGTTGTGCCGCCTCTCGCGGAACTTGGTCCTTTGCACGGGACAAAGCTATACCCTTCCACCATATCTTCTCTCGCATTTCAGGTGACGCCTCCGATCCCTCCTCAGTCCCCTTCAATGCGCACCTCCTCTCTACCGTCATCCAACTCCTCCTCGGTCTGCTCTACCTAGGTTCCAGCGCAGCATTCAACGCCTTTTCCGGCGTAGCTGTTATCTGCTTAGGAGCAAGCTACGCGATGCCCATAGCGATCTTATTATTCGGGAATGAAGGAAGGAAACAAATGCATGGGGCACCCTTTTCGCTTGGCAGGTGGGGGTGGTGGATCAATGTCGTTGCGTTTGCGTGGATTTTGCTTGAGATCGTGTTGTTTTCTATGCCAGTAGTCATTCCCGTTGATCGGGTGACAATGAGTATGTGTTTTCCTTCATCCAAGTGCGGTACGTTGTGTTGATGTAGAATGGGCAGATTACGCCAGCGTGGTCTTTGTTGGGTTTGCGGCTATTAGTGCAGGATGGTATTTCATCAGTACGTCGTCCATCCTGATCACTTCCTCTGTTCTAAGATTGTTTTCTAATTTCACTTTATAGATGGTCGCTATCACTATGCTGGTCCTCCCACTCCTAGTGATATAGCTATAACTGACACGCTAGATGTATTTCATAAGATGTAACTATAGACCAACTACTTCTTACCAACTATAGACCAACTATAGACCAACTACTCCTTTACCAACTCACGAAGGAACTGATGAGCCTTGGAAAGAACAACGGAGCCCTCGGATGAAGCGCACTCGATTATCGGAAATAGTATGAAACACTAGGTTTAGGATTGGATTGCGGCATAGTTGTGGTCCTTGAGATGGAATTTGACAATTATGAGGATAGGGCTGACATGGTGGGGATTTGATAAGGAGTGGCCAGTGCAGTCTATCCAGGTCGAAGATTCCAGAAAGGTGCATGAGAGACCACGCAAACATTACATTACATTGGAAGATTGCCATGTATCCTTCGGATGTAGAAGTCATATCTGACCATAATGAGGAGCCAAAAACAGGGAGAAAGGATGCACAAAGAATGTAAATTTGGGTTATTTGGCAATTGAGCAGAATTATACCTGTACAATAGTCTTCTCCTATAAAACCACTAGGATGCCATTCAGACGGAAAACTGGAAAATGAAGAGAGCGCTATTTGATACCGCGACACATTGCAAGTTCAACGTCCCTTGACCATGCAACTGGGTTTACACCACCAACTGGGGGGCCAATCTTTGACTCGGACGGTCAAGGTTGCCAAGTAGATCTCGGGCTATTTGTTCGCAAACATGAACCAGGACCTCGGACATCATGTTTCCACGATTTTTGGGCGCTTTCCCAGACATTTGGCTCGGGATATCTACAACGCGCGATATCAACATTCCTCGGTGGCTTGAGATGTGGGGTTCTATCAGCACACTGTCAAGCTAACGACTCTGATTGTTGGTCAGGACCCCAGCGACCGAGGCTATGTAGTGATTCACGTCCCCTTGGATTAATGGAAGAAATCTCAGAGAAGGAAATGTAAGCATCGACTCGTTTCACGCAGAAGGCATTGCTTACGTCAATGACCCAAGACGAATGTGCTTTGGACTGTTGGGAGACACGCGCGGCTCAGTGGAATGTCTCCCAACCCCCTCTTACAACGCGGCCGGGCCCAGGGTACCGACAAAAGTTGACATCGAGCCATGCAAAGAACGAGAGCCGTTTGAATCTCTGTCATGCAAACAACATGCGATTCAAAACAGAATATAGCACTGGTGATGATGTAGATGAGATATCAGAGAGGTTGTGCGCGGTGGCATAACTTGACGACTGAGGAAGCCGAGGTACTACAGGCCACAGGATACACAAGATACGGCCAACTAGCGGCCAGATAACCTAGTGAGATGAGTAAAGAAGCATAAGGATATATGCTCACAAAGTCTTATCTCGATCTTGTTGCTCTGGCATTGGATTGAAGTTTCAATTGAGCGAACACATCACTTGTGTCAGTGAGTCAAAAAGCGAAGCGACATTGACTCTATGAGCCCTGCGGTGAATTTCCCATGAATTGTTACTATTAGTCAATTTTCCGGTGTTCTTGTATGCAACTGAAATAGGGGATTCATAGGGGATTCGTTGTGCCTTGGCAAAGATAAGTTTATATGGAAACTCGCAGATCTTACTGGCTAATCAGATATTGGTCTTGGCCAACAATACATGTAAGTCTTGCATCAAGTTCGAGTTGTACTACCTACAGATTACCAGCGTCTATGTCTATCTCTGTCATCGCCCTCAGTCCCCTTCATCCCACTAGACCCCAAAAAATCATTTATACAAATAGATCACTGGTAGGATCTACTATATTCTAAGTTATAGTATGATGGCCAAGAGTAGGTTGTAGCAAAGCGTCCAATAATAGATAAGAAGCGTGTCCGTGCGTAGAGATGAGTACCATTTTGCATTATGTGAGGGAGAGTTCAGATATGTAATGTGTGAGCAGCTTGATGAGTACAAGTAGTCGTATCAGTTCCAGAGTGACCGAGTGATATAACCCAGAGAGATAATATGGGAATGGTATTACCGCAGTGTCCATACAACACCTACCACACAACCTACTAGCACACTCCCCAAGCTCCAGGCCTGGCGTGCATCCCCCCAGCTCGCGAAACCTCTATTCTCGATTGCAGGAAATGTCACGGCAAATTGCTGCGTGGGGTTCGGTGCCCCACTAACTGTCACTGTCTGCACGTCGGATACTGCCGATGCCGTGCTTCTAGAGGAAGACCCAGAAACAACGCTGAACCGAGGTGATGTGGCATATGTAACTCCATGGGTCGAATTCATGAATAGCAAGAAGTAGTCGTCGCCTAGCGGAACGTCTTGTAGTAGGATGTTCAATGATGAGTGGGCTGCGGGAACTGTGTGATTTTGAAATTAATCGGGTCAGTATAAGTTTAACGGTGATGATGGTCGTATTTTTACCATTTTGCGCTACAAAAGTGAGTCCGCCAGAGTCTAGCCGTGCCATTTCTACATCAAAACTAGCAATATCGTCCAGAACGCCCTTTGTCCATGATATAGGATTTGGAGTGCCAAGCACCCACTGGGTATCGCGTGTGGGCTCCGTTATGATGAAATAAGCTGCCGATTGAACGTTGTCAACATATCTCAAGTTATGAAATGCATCTACAAAAGACCACGCACCTGAGCTACCCGGTTCCAAACAGGCTACTAGATGAAGCGCCAGAAGCTTTTTGAAGAAACGCATGACGAAATACTGCCTGTGAATTCTCGAAGACCACAGGAATTCTCTAGAGGAAGTCGAAGAGTTACGCAAAGAGAAATATGATTTTTAAAGGGCGCTGAAACAAGGAGAGCTCACCGACGTGTACGGCACTGGGAGCCCGTAGCAACGCTGAAGGATTTGTTACATAAGGTGTGACCTGTGTGTGACGACCCTTTTTGTTTCCATCCAGAATTTCCGAGACCAATCAATTTCAAGTGAATCGATCTTTTGATTAGCGCTCGTAGAGTAGGTTGCCATGATGTCGGGAGCTTCATGCCACTGGTAGAGCGCACAACATCCGTTTACGCGTTTACGGGCACACGGGTCCCGTAAACTCATACAAAAAAAAACGGTTGCGGCAGCCGTAAGCCGTGAGGCGTACCCGTACAAGAGATATCAGGGTTGCCGACGGCACGCAGGGTAAGATTACAGCAGTGAACGGCTATGTATGAAAGAAAAAACATCTAGTAGCACTTGTTCAGAGAGGCGTATGTCAAGTCTTAGGTCATATGGATATGTTCACCTGAGGGATGAGCGTTGACAGTCGAGGTGATTGAATTAGTGGCACGATTAAGGTAGCTGAAGATGGCGTGAATCGGAGTGTAAAGTCTTGCATGGATGGCAGGATGTTCCAACCAGGGTGTTTCAAAATCACCGCCATTCCGCAGATCCGAGTTTCCTGGACAGCCATAAGGAAACCGGACCGGCCGTTAAAACCCTACGGCATCCACAACGTTCCGCCCGGGCGTAGAATTGCAGATAACTAGATCAGAGACCGCACGGGTGGTGCATGGTGTTTCACCTCAGATTCAAATGCCTTCTACTCGTATATCTACAGGATGATGCCCCCTTCTAATTCTCAAGACTACGCCATCAACACAATGGGATATGTTGAAGTTATCGTCACGATCTTACATACATCAATATCTCAAAGGCGAAGTTATTATCCCCGACCAAAATTGTTCAGCACCAAGATAAGGCAATAGACAATGCACTTGCACAGTGGCGACACTCTTGGAAATATTGGGCCCGTAGAGTATACATCGCGGAGAGTTATCGGGAAATCAAAGTTCGGATATCCAAATGACTTCCAGAAATTCTGGATATTGTTCACAAGGAGCCCCGCTCTTGAGAAATCATAGCCTTCATCACATGGCACTAAACTCATAAGGAGGTGCATGACCTTCAAATTACACCATCTACAATTTGCCACATCCAGCGAATTCTATATACAGTAACCTAATGAGCTATCGAAGCTATCGAAACTGCGGTAATCAAACAATCGAGTCTGTGGTGCCCAGTCATATCTCCCTTCGATCATAGCGCGTAGTATGATTGGGATATGTTATTAGGCTGTTTACGACGATTAGGATTTAATAATAGAGGCCGGCGTACGGCAGAAGCCTCAGTATCTTCTGGTACCTCATGCCTCGTCCCCGGTGCAGTAGCTATGAAGGGTGTGATCATAGCCTGTGAATCATCGTCGGTGTATCCTGAAAACGATGTTGGAAGGGAGGAATACTCAGAGAATGAAAACGTACTTGTAACGGCAGGTCTGCGTCGTCGACGACAGTAAAAAAGAAATGCTACTAGAAGAAGCAGGACAACAACTCCTCCGATTGTGCTTCCGATGATTTCGGCTCCACTGGGAGATGGGTTCGAATCTGAAACCTGGTGACCTGTCGGCATTGTAGATCCTGAGTGACTCGAAGAACCTCTTGATGCATTGGAACCACTCAATATAGTGGTATCCGAACTGGTTGTGTGAGAGGTGGTAGAAATACTTTGCTGGCTAGAAGTAGTATTAGAGACCGAGATTATAGTTGTGTCAGGAGAGATGCCGATAGTATCAGCAGAGGATGGGATCAGAGTTATGGCTATATCGTCTGCAGAGGCGGAGGTCACGGTGGTAGACGCGATGCTGGAAGTAGAGAGTGGGATAAATTCTTTGGTGGATGAAACTATTCGCAACGGAGTTGCTGTTGTGGTAGGGGCACTGGTGGAAGTGGTAGAGAGTA
This sequence comes from Termitomyces sp. T123_Mx157, assembly GCA_018849495.1. Classification (NCBI taxonomy): domain Eukaryota; kingdom Fungi; phylum Basidiomycota; class Agaricomycetes; order Agaricales; family Lyophyllaceae; genus Termitomyces; species Termitomyces sp. T123_Mx157. The sequence continues at coordinate 13,737 of JABFYK010000178.1, forward strand.
AGATCATTGTAGTAGGTACCCTACTGGTAGTGGAGAGTGTTGTAGTGGTATTCGCGATGCTGGTAATAGATGGTGGGGCCATTGTTGCGGTAAGTGTAATGCTGGAAGTGGTAGAGGGTGAGATCGTTGCTTGGATAGGTGCCACACTAGTGGGAGTGATAGAGTGTGAAATTGTTATTGAAATCGACACGTGAGGTGCGACGGTGGAAGTGAAGGAGTGTAGAGTCGTTACATTGCTGATAAGAGTAGAGAGTTGGGTCGACATTGCTTTATGTGTACCGGAACCTACTCGCGGTGTTGATGTGGTATGTGTGCTGTTGAAAGGAGTAGAGAGTCTAGTCCTATTTGTGGTAGGTGAACTAATCGTAGACGCTGAGGTCGTTGTTTCGCTAGGTGTGCTGGACGTTACCAGTGTTAGTATGGTACGCGTGCTATCCAAGGTAGAGGATGTGGTTGTGGTAAGTGAATCTCTCGTAGTAGAAGGCGGATGTCTTGTTGTGATGAGTGAACTTCTCATAGTAGAAAGTGGATGGCCTGCGTTACTGAAAGTACTAGTGGTAGAGGATTGAGTTGTGGTATGCACAGCACCTGTTGAATTGATAGACAAGGGGACTTTTTTTGTCTTCGTAGCTGGGAAATTAATGGTGGGGACAGCAGTGCTCATGCTGTGTGTACTTGCTACCATTTTAGCTGTAATATTTGCCACTGGAGTGTATTCGAAATAATCGATCCACAAGGTGACATTCGAAAGGACGGAGGTGACGACGAGAGTGTGGTCTCCATCTGGAAGAGGGAATGATGCGAAAAACTGCTGTTTATATTGCACATGTGAGGTAGGTTTGGCAACGTAGGTATGAGGTTTTGAATTATCAATGCTGTAAGTGGACACTGCAGCATCTGAGATAGTGCCGTAAACAGCAACGAATGAGCCTGAAATGAATTAGGCTTGATCAATATATGAACTTCAATGAGAGATAAACCAAGAGTGGCACCATTGAACGAGAATCTTGCGACCGCGCCTGCCGTGTGCGTCCTATGTATCGTTGAGCGATATTCTTTCGACGCACCTCCCAACTTCCATTGACCAGAATATACAACTTTAGGATCTCGATCATCAACAGTGACTTTGCGATCCATAGCGTCAAAAGAAAAAGAGACGGCTTGAAGGAAGAGGAGGGCAGTGGACGCCCTGGAGTCGACACAGGAAGAGAAAGCTTAAATATATACAGAATGTATGTGAGTTCAAACTTGGTCATAAGTTTCGTCTCATCATGAGGGGTCAAGCTGTGCATGCATTCTTCCTGGGAAGCAAAAGGAAAAGACAGTGCGACTGAGCGACCCAAAACAGTAGAAACGTGATAAAGTGGTTTTCGAATGTTCGATCATATCATAGAGTGGAAGTCTGCACCGCACCCGTGATTTGATGAGATCCTGTTGTCAGTTGTTTAAAGCTACACAATGGCTGGGGTTCCGAGCCACGCCGATACAAGCTTGTGACTACACGTTTCAGAGTCATTATCTTCCATCCAAATTTTACTTGACATCCGAAGGGTATTGATTCTAAAGAGATTAGCAAGGGCCATAAGAGATGCTTTTCTGACATCATTCAAATGTAGATTGCAGATTATTTGAACTACAAAGCAAAAAATCAATCAGAAAATAGGAAAAAGGCTTAGAGATACTGAACGTACATTTTTACCATCAGCCCACTTCTTTCCATCGATCTCAAGATCCCAGGCGAGCGCAGCCTCGAAAAATGCCCTGTCTTCCTCGTGGGAAATATCGAGCTTCTTGTACGAATACGATTCCCAATCAGGAGCAACCTCGACAACAGGTCGGACGTCCGGGCCACGGAGTATAAGGGCACCGGTGACAGCAGAGTTGTTGGCTATCCCAAGGACACCAAGTGATCCAAAGAGGTACTTGCGCGAGGCCTCGAGACGGTCGAAGAAACCGCCGATCTGGTTTGAGGACATGAAGATCTGGGTGAGGTCCTCGTTGTACTTAAAATCGACGCGCCAGAGGGAGAATCCTTGAGGATCAAAGCTGGTGAACAAAGGATTAGCGTATTTTAAAAAGCGTAGCCGAGACCAACTTTTTGTAGAACCACTCGAGCGATCCACCGGGACCGCGAGTGTCGTTGTTAGAGTATTGTCGTTTCCAGTCTTCGAGGTTAAAGGCTGACTTGGGCAGATCGTCGAGAGGATTCTTGGCTTTGGGCTCAGGTGGGACATCAAAAACCTCTCCTTCCTCAGCTTCGTTATCTTTGCGTTTCTTCTCTGCCTTGGGTGGGACGGGGTTGGGCTCCTTCTTCACCATGGGCGGGGGCACATACTGGGGCATCGTCTCAACGAACTTCATGGACTCAAAGATGTCCTTAAGCTGGGGCTGATTTATGATAGTCTCTAGGTGGCGAATGAGGTGGTGGAACTCAGTACGAGCATCGGCATCGAAGGTGATAGTGGCGGCGCGGCAGATCTGAGAAGCGATATAGATGTCGGCGAGGGTAATACGCTCGCCGACGAAGAAAGTTCGTGTGGAAAGGTGGTCGTTGAGCGTTTTAAGGGCGCGTCGTTGGCGTTCAACAAAGGTGTTGTGGATCTTTTTGATTAACGAGTGTCAGCACAATCGACAAAAGATATGATGATGCGACGACACACTGATTTGTTGTACGGTGTAATACGACTGCTCAGAAGTAGAAAAGAAAAATGGGTATTAACATCAACTTCGAGTTCCGAGAAATGCATCCATTGGTCGATCAATGCGGCCTCTTGAGAATTCTTGCCCAATAGACCAACGTCCGGGTTCAGGCCTGCAACTGAAAACATATCAAATGATAAACCGATTGCGACCACAAATCTGATTTACCATAACGGATGATAGCGGTACCTTCAAAAAGCTTGTAACCATCGGACTGTTCGAAGGCAGGAACCTTTCCATGAGGGAACTTAGATAAGAACTCGGGCTTCTTGTTATCGACAAAGTGTTCGTAGTCAGCAGGTTGCTGAATCGGAATGCCTACTAGGGCAGCAACAGCCCGGGCCTGTCAGAAGACGCGAGATCAATGGCTGGAGGATAAGATTTGGGTCAAAACCGCATACGGTCCTACCGGAGAATTGGTGTGAAGCAGTCCACAGAGTGCTAGCCATGAAGGGGATGGTCAAGGGTTGGATTAGAAAAGGTAACCACCTCTTCGCGATCAAGAGTCACGAGACGAACCCCAAAACGTTCAACTTAATGACGGCCAGAGGATAAGTACAACTCAAGAAAACGTTGACGAAGGCACAGGACACAAATTGATCATTTCTTTGATCGCTCGTATCCCAAAATGGTAGAAGGAATTCGTATATTGAAAGGCCTAAATCTACATGCAATTGGTGCCAAATCACCTGCAGACTCACCTACACACTAAGTTACTTCATGAACTCAAAATCGAGGATTCCAAAACTATGAAAATGAGTCAGCAAGGTTATCAAAGAGTATGCACCATTGTAAAAAGGGGATCAGAATTTCAAAGTCTCGACAGTGAATTGTTAAGACAGGGATAACTGAAATAAATAGATATCTCATCTCGCAGAGCATGCCATAAATTGAAATCAACGCGATAGATAGGTACTCACTAGCCAAGAGTTGATCCACAATCCTAGTACCAAATCTCACCAAACCTTAAAGATAACGCAGCCTGGAGAATAAGATATCAGTAAAAGGACGAGGCCAGACGAGCGATAGAAAGCATAAAAAGAAGGGTCAGATTTTCATAGTGTCGACATAGTGTTATCGTTAAGACAGGGATAACTGAAAAGATTACAAATCTCATCGTGTAAAAGAAAACGACATGTTAATGAGCACAGAACTTACATATACTGAGTGCGCTGAACATGCCACCAAATTGGCGTTGTCGTATGCAGTTGGGAGATGGGTATGAATTGTGTGACGATGTCACAAAATAATTTTTATTACTAGTAAGATATTTAGGGCCGGACCGGTTGCTGTAAAGGGTTGTGCGGGGTGCGGCTGTAAAGGGTTGTGCGCTGTAAAGGTTGTGCACGTTTATTACTTCTCTATCAACTCACGATTGAATTTCAAATTTCATTTCTCAATATTTGGCATACATTACAGGAACTCTTTATTTTTTTCTTTGTGGTTCGACCGATGTCCATTCAATCCAGGAAGTCGGTCTCTCCTTTCTTGATAGCAACGTCCAAGCTTGTCTCAATTGATGTGTCACCACCGACGACATCCAGGGCTAAACCTGCCGCATCTTCTCTCTCTACGAGTAAGGCCAACACCTTTGCAACATCATCTCTCTGGAAGCAAGGTGTACTCTAACTCAGCGAACGCGAACGGTCAATTCATGTCACAAATGAAACGCACGGCGATGGTTCCCAAATGTGTTCTTCCGATGGCAGCATTTCCAGTACCAGGATTGTTAGTCAAGCCAGCAGGGCGAAGGATCGTCCACTTGAATGCATCGCGTTTAGCAAGATTCTTGTCTGCCTCGTACTTCCAATGCATGTACGCCGGAATCGCACCACGCACGCGCTTCGAGATGGCAATATCTTGCTCATTCTAATGTTGTGTTATCAGTACTTATCTGCATTTCGATCTCAAATAAGGAGAGATAGTGTTCACCCACGTAGTGGGCTGGGATCTTGTCTGGGTCCCTGATATCGATAGCCGATACGAGAATGAGGCGCGGTTTGGGGCCCTGTAGACCCTCGATCGCATCAAACACTTTCAGTGCGCCCTCATAATCGACTCTCTTGGTGCGAGTTTCACCACCTCTTCCACCTGCTCCTGCGGAGAAGTATACGACATCCTGACCCTCGAACAGAGCGGTGAAGTCTGTAGCCGGGGAGTCTTCCAGTGAGAGAAGGACAGGCTCAGCGGAAAGATTTTTGATGTCATCATGGTAATCGAGGGTCCTGATCACGGACTTCACTCTGTGTGTGGGAGTGAGGAGTTTCGTGAGGCGCAGAGAGACCTTCAGTTTGGTGGTCATTGTAATTTCGTCATGCATAATTCAAGAATCAAGATCATTGGACTACTTACATTTCCATGGCCTCCGATGATGACTACCTTCTTCGGCATGTGCGTTATTGAATACGATCTGACGGTCGATGCACGAGATAAGAGGAGTAATTGCTTGGGCACGGGAATGTGTGAAATGTTCGCAAGTATGGTAGCCACACAAATCACTAATCTTTCTATCCCGGATCATGATCTGAAGCAGTTTATGACACCCAATGCTCTGTACTTAGAAAGATAAGTTTAATTCTCAGTATGAAACGCAATTCAAGAGTAGATCTATGTAGAAACAACAAGACGATAGAAGCTAGTAATCATTCTGCCACACAATGTTCAAACCTTTCCACGTCCGGCACCAATAAGAACTCGAAGGTAACCATTTTGCTATGTATGTGTCCAAGATGTCACCAAGACACAAGCCCTACTGGCCCGAGTTTAGATCTGCAGCTCCTTGAAATGAGAGAGAACAGACAAGAACAGACCAATAGCGGAGGTTGCTTCTGTCAATTAGCTCCGATTTACGAAGGTATCGAGTTCTTCTCAAATGAAAATCTAGAGAAAATAGAGTTCGTCAAGTTTTTGAGTCCCGACACACAAAAAGAATTTTGGCCCCTCCGTATTTTTTTCTATGTATGTGCATGCAAAGACCGCGTCCCGTAATAATAGATGCTCGAGCTCAAGTAGTCGATCTGGGCGGGTTACCGATTCTTCGAGAAAAACAAACTCCATCTCAACCCCAAGTCTAATAAGTAAACACCAGCATTTCGCCTCGTCGGCTCATCGGCAGTCTAAATACATAACCGTCTTTCTAAAGGTGTTTTCTTTTGTTCAACTTTGGACTGTTTTGGAAGGGTACTTGATGTGACTTGGAGCGGTCCGTCATTATGTACATAGATCCATCATGATCTTATGGGGGTTCGCGATCGGGCAATCACGGACTCTCTCGGAATTTCTATGTGACAAAAGAAACACAGGCCTGACTGCCGCCTATTGCTGCCGCTGGCTTCTTGTGACTGCTCTTGAAGACTACAGCATACGATCTCTTGAACAGCGATGAGCAAACTTGTTCACATCTGGTGTGCACGTTCGATTGGCAGAGTTGGCGGATGTAATGACGTAATTATCTTAGAATGCTTTGAGAGCGGCCCAACCGTTATTCCGAGCCACTACTTCCGGTGGCCGTCCATGTGGTCGGGACGAGGGGTAAGGTACGGACGCCCTCACCTACATCGGAAAGATCTTCAATTGAATTAAGAGACACATATGTATAATCTTTTTGTGTGCCCCAACACCCTTCTTCAACATTAACGGTCCCCCCTCCCCCCTCCCGTCCACGACCATAATAACGCCCAGCATGCCGCAACCGACTCTCGACAATACAGTCGGTGCCTTTTTCTTGGGCACCGTGGGTTCCGCCTTGTAAGTCTTCACTACTTTGTTCATGGTGCGTCTAACCAACGGTTCTAACTAGTCTTTATGGTTTCACAACTCTACAAATGTATATGTATTACCACCGCTGGTTGCGAGATTCGTCTATACACAAATATTCTGTAAGCCGTTGTTGTATCTTCAAGAGATATCATGTACTAATTGTTACTTTCTTCCAAGGTTTGTGCTCTTTGGTAGGCGACCAGGGGTCGGAAGTTATCTGCATGCACGCTAACTGTCAACTTCAGGTTACTTGATTCAGCCCATCTCGCGTTCGTGATTCATGCAGTGTATACATATATCGTCAAACATTTCGGCAACCTCGAGAACCTCGAAACTGTAATCTGGTGAGATCCATTGCTCTTTGGTACCACTACTTTACTAACGTTTATTAGGTCTATGAAGGTGAGGCCGCAAATAGAAATCTCATGTTTCTCAATGTTCTGATTGCACGTGTATGTGTAGGCGCAAATTGCAATCAATGTGGGTGATCAGAAAAAATACATCCGTTAACCAGCCTGCTGAAGACTCCTGTCTATCAGGTCGTTGTTGTGCTACTTGTGCAAACGTGAGTGTCGGATAAAGGACGATGGTTTTTTAGGCTCATGTAGGTTTTTCTAGATTGTACACATATCGCGTTTGGATCCGTGAGTCTTGTTTCATGGCGACCTTATGATTGCAGTAATCATAAGTTTTCTGGCTCAGTCAGCGGTTACCATCATGGTGTCCTGGGGTACGTTGTGGTAAGGGCCTTTCACGTCTTCATCACTCCGAGTCAGCTTATGTTTCCTGTTAGACCGTATTGCTCCTTGCTGGATTTGGTACGATATGTGCTTCGTCAAGATCGTTAACGACTAATGGGTTTTCGAAATTCCTTAGTTGTTGGAACCAGTGAGTCAATACAATCTTTCGGATCACTTCCGTTCACTGACCAAGTCGTAAGTTCTTGCATATAAAGTGTGAGCCTGAGATTCGTAGTTCGATAATAATCTAGTTCCTCTCTCACCAAGCTTAGATGCACGGCACACTTCTACTACGAACTCGAAGCGATCCCTGTGAGCCAGTCCATCTGTTGAAAACAAGTCAATACTCAATCCGCCCTTGCAGTGGTCAATAAACACGTCGCTCGCAACCTCCACTGCTACCGATTTCTTGATCGCGGGTACTATGTGCTTTTACCTCCGCAAGAGCAGGTCCAGCCACAGCGAGTAGGTATCGTTTGACGCGTCCTGTTCTCACCCATACCAACAACAATCGCAGGCATATGAACTCGCGGATTTCGCGTTTAATGCAGTATACGGTTAGTACTGGGCTATTTACTAGGTTTGTTGCGTGATCAGACTATTATGGCTTCATGATTGACCGTCGTCTTGGTTCACAGTACCTGCTCTTTGTCAGCCATGTTCTGCGTGAGTTGATCCTGATCCATCAAGGTGCCAAATTCTCTCACCTTACACATCATCTTAGTACATCTTGTTACCGGGTAATTTCATCTACTTGGCACTGCAATTCTTCATGACAAAAGGTGCTTACATTCGTTTGCTCCGTTATTCTCGGTGAGCAGACCCTGACTTCTCTTCCTTTCCTTGCAGTCTACATTGGGTCATTTTTCGCCATGCTCAACGCACGACAACGTACCGACAACGGCAGCTCAAGACATGATCTAGAGAGTTCGAGAGGAACTCAACTGAGAGTACATCTTCATACAGTCAGTTACACAACAGCTACTCCTTCGTCGCCGCCCTCCGCAACATCAAAAGTATGTCCTTCCGTCACATGCTTGTCGGTTGCAAACCGGTGTTCTTTCTATCAGGATCAATCCGAGTCTGGGCTGAAGACATATCCATGGACGGAGTAAAGAACAGTTTGCGTGCTTTGTATTAGTATATATCATTCGCCTTGTAAGTTCACCCGGTATATCATGGATTATTGATACTTATAATTATTGCTTCTTCCAGAACAAGATACTCGCGTATCCGAGCATTTCATGTATCATCAATCATCAATCCCTTCACACAGTCGCTCTTTCCTGTATTTTATTCTTTCCGTATGTTCTGGAAGCATCGATCCTCAAGTAGTTTAATATCTCACGAGATATGACAATGATATAATCGTCGATCGTATCAATTTATATACAAAACAATTGTTATTATCGTCGATCGTATCAATTTATACACAAAAAATTGTTATCCGGTCATGGATGAGAGTGCTGCAGCAGATTATGCACAGGGAAGGACAGCCTAAGTCCAAGAGAAGCTTAAGGTTGGCCCACTTGAGTCTCGTATTCAGTAGATAAGAATACGGGAATGCTAAGGTATCGGATCTTATCAGCGTCACTATGAAACCAGAGTGGATGCTCATGCCTAATGCGCTTGTCAAAAGCCAGGCCTTCTGGGTGGAGTGAATGAGTGAACTCTTAGTTTAATTCAAGAGGTATTTTTACATGGAATACACCATGGGCCCTTGTGTCCTAACTCCTACAGTACAGTAAGGTAATGGTACTTAGAAACACTCCATCTGGTACTCCAGCATCAAATGACACTATCTACAGTGGCTCAAAAAACTGTCCCAATGTTTTATACTTTTTGAAAGATGACATTGGCATGATGGATTGGAAGAATCTAAAATTTTGGTTAAATCATGTAAAATACTATGGCATTGCAGCTACAAGTTGCATCTTTGTGAGGGGAACGCTCACGGTGTGGGATACTCCTATCAAGTAATGTGGAAGCCAAGAGCCAAGCAGGCAGCAAGAGAGTACTAAGACAGATGAGCAGCAGACAAGGGTCGAGGCAAAGCAGAGACCAAGTCGGATGACGCTACAGAGCTCACAGTCGATTCACTGGATAGACCTGGGGAATGCTGCTATTGATTGGTCGAAGGATATTCTATCCTTGCAACCGGCTTATATACTACATCCGTGGCTGTGCTATGACTAATACTGTATATGGTAAGTGGCCTGGGTATGCTAAGCAC
>JABFYK010000179.1:0-22869 GCA_018849495.1 Termitomyces sp. T123_Mx157
GAGTTGATCCTAACCCTAGAGCAATGGTTGCTGAGGTAAGACGGAGAACTCCGCAACGCTCCGGAGATCTCCGCGGGTCTGGGGGGAGCCGCGGAGGCACCAGAGGAGCTGCGGAGGAGCTGTAACCAGTCCCGGAAGTTGGAAAATGGAAGTCCCCTGACAGATTGGAGAGGCCCTCATGGTCATTGGAAAGCGGATAGCTAAGAATCAAGTCCACATACCATGGAAGCGATGCTCAGGCAATGTCACGCTGGTGGTTGCTGTGCCAGCACCTTTGGGAAACCCTGCATTGTCCACCCCTATTCCTACCAGGCCCAGAGCGCCCTTTTCTAGCACTCCTGCAATGGCATCTAGGACCGCCACCATGGCCTCTACCCCCACTACCTGGCAAAATCTGTCTCTTCCTCTGGGCTTGCCAATGCCAAGCGTTCACACCAGGGCCACTCTGGCTCAGCTACATCAAGAAACGCATTCATCCCGTGCCGACCATTCTGCGGACTCTCGATTATTCAAATACAACAAGCTCCCCATTCAGGTAGGTGAGGGCACTCACATAACAAACATACTTAACCTCGTCGTAAGTCACCTTTTCATTGTAGACTCAGACCTTACTCACACTTATTACGATAGCATCATTGTTTTTCCGTGTCATTTTAGGTACACAATATCGTTGTTTTCCCGTCCTTGACGCGACCACTGAGGCCCATCATTGTTTTTCCGTGTCAATTTCAGTCTGGTCCACCAAAATACTCCACACCAAAATACTCCAGCTAAATTGAGAATCAGTAGTTGGAAGGGCCTCCTGCATCTGTTGTACCGCCGCTATAATTGAAGGATCAGGTAAACATGAAGAAGCCGCCGGCTTAAGCACTCCGCTTACGGGTTCTGGATACTGGCGGCAAGTCCAGTGATCCATGAGCCTGCAAAGAAAGAATAAGGGAACCTTTCGTAGTGGAGACCACGCTGGAGGATCATTAATCATTTGCGACTGGGATTTGCTCAATGTCTGGTGGTGCGGATACATTGGCCATACTCAATTCCGATGATTTAGGTGCATCGGAGCATGGCTGTTGAGGTCATCGACGACCTTGCCAATTGATCATAGTAAGGGGGAGTGTTGAGACGTCGAACATTTTCTGAGAATTATTCTATATATCGAGAGGCACATGTTGCAGCAAGTGTAGCTTCGGATCCTGTGTCGAACTGATAAAAGTTTGGATTCATGCTTTCCGTAACGTATGTATGTCGTATGTATGTACACGGAAATTTGAGCATATATCACGGGCATCATATAGTAATACCACGGGCACGAGTGCGCCTGAAGGTTGCAGTGGGACTGTACTGTGTCGCGATAAATAGTTCTTGTCATGGAGACAGCAATGGCTTGTGGAGCAAGAAAAGATGGAAGGACCAACTCTACTGCTTGAAAGTGTAGGACTGGTTCCCGCGTTTGAGTTCACTGTGCGCCTTGGGTGGAGCAGGGAAGTCACCGTAGAAAGTACCACCTATAGTAATATAAGCCAGAAATAACGAAGTATGTATGTTGAAGTTTTACCGCTCTTTTGCTTCTTTTGCTTCTTCTTCTGTTTCATGTCCTCGACATTTGGATTGTCATCCAGAATATTCGGTACAGCCATGAAATCGAACGGCTCATGGTTGTTGGCGTCGTCTCGAACTCTGCTATCTTTGTTTTCGTCTTTATTTTTGGGACTGGATGCCTCGGCTGACCCATCAGTCGTCAGCTTTGTTCGTTTACGTTTCCTCTGCCTTGCTTGGCCAACGACAACAATCGAATCGTCTTCGATAACCTGAACTACTCTTCGCTGCGAAGCGGAAATGAAAGGGACCTCGACCTGCATCCCTGATACCTCTGTTAGCGAAACTTGTACATCTTCAGGACCATTTTCTGGAACGGGCTCGATATTTGATTCTGCAACCTGTGGAAAAGTAAAACAACATTTTCACAAAAGGAGAGTCAGCACACATACTCTTGGTATTGTGGGCGCGAATACAAGCGTGCTGTTGATACGAGCAACCACGTCGCGGAAATGGAGATCTAGATATGAATGTTCATTTCCCGACTACATTTTCAAAACGCTACGTCAAGAAGTGTGAGGGATGGGAAATGAGGGACGCACGAGTTTAGAGGGGGATATGCTAGAGGGCGCATTACCAAACAATGAACTTTTTGTTGTTGAGAACACAGTTGATGTTCGTGGCGTGCTGCGAATTGAGGTCGATGTCGCGCCAAAGAGCGACGAAGTCGGGGCAACTGCATTGTTTTCTGAGGCTGTTTGCAGAAATGCCGCGGAAACGTGGAGCTTCAGATCAGATACTTCTGAATCAAACATATTGACTGACTGCGGTCCCATAGAGTAGGAAGAGGGATTTCGTTCGATGTAGTTTGTGGCGCGGTGGAAGATTCGGTACCTTGAGGGATTGGTGCATGTGGGGTGACTCCAGGGGCCGAAGGAGTGGTACTACTCGACAAATGTTGCTTGACACAATCCCTGATTACTTCCAAAAGCTCCTTGGCGTACTTGCGTATAACAGGTGGGACTGAGGTAAATACGCCTAGCAACGCCGCCATGTCTGCAGGGGGCTGTTCTGCCAACTGGAACAAAAAATGATTCGCCAAAACATATCTTGAAAAATATCAGATCAGGCCAGGTCATTCTAACATCAATGTCTCGAAATATACCTTGTGCTTTCGTCATCCATGCGTGCAACCATTTCTCTCCATTTATGCACGGCTTGGTATACTGCACGCTGGAGGGCACTAATACCAACATCTGGCCCTCCAGCAAGCAGCGCACCTTTATTCCATTTACGAGCTAGAGTGTCCCACCCGTTGCTCCCAGTACCACCTTCAGCATCATATACTTCCTTATCATATGTACGCAAGGAAGTTTCCATAGATTTCGCCAAAACTTGCTTGATAAGTACATGGGAAGTATCTTCAGTTGTTGAATCATGGGGCGGAGACCCAGACGGCGAACAAGATTGTGCACGTGATTGGGCTTGCGATTGTGCACGATCCAGTAGCGCATTTCGCAGATTGTCGTAGATGTACAATAAGAAGTGAGTGTCAGACCGCGCATATTCCAGCATTTCCTTCGGTAAAGGACTGTTTGCGAGCCATTCAAAAGACTAGCAAGTGGAGAGGGATGACTACAAACCGTATACGCCAATCAGCCAGTTGATATCGTTTGTCCGGAATGAAATCGCAGTACATCTCCAGGAGATTAGCCAGACCGTGTCGCGGGAAGCCTGTAATATATGATAAGAAGACCCAGAGGACACGAAAGTGATATGAACCTAGGGATTTTGATGCATGGAAGGTATCGAATAGATTGACAACATATATGTTGAAGTCTTGCTGAAGCCAAACGATATCGCTTTCTGCACCGTGGAATACCTAAAAGGTTATCAGAAAAAGTGAAACTAGGGAGTGGACGTCATTAAACCTTCACGATACTTTGTTCAGTAAAAACCTCATTAAGCTCGACTAACTCCTCTCTGAGCGCAAGTGTATCGATGATATAATCCTCATCTCGTGTGCTTATCTGCATCAGGCACACGAAACCTGCGTAAGATCGATAGTCGTGATGTTCGAGGTCAACGGCAATTTCGGATGCCTGCCGTAGTTTGGCAAGCATTGCTTGAAGGTCGTCTGACGTCGAAACCCAGGTGAAGGGTGTGTCTGAAAAGTCTCTCGGTGGAAAGGGTACTACAGATTTGAAGATTCGTTCTGGGTAACGGAGATGGGCAATTTCATAACGGTATGGGTGCGTTGCGCTCCAAGTGGTGTCAGATGGCAATCAATAAGTAATATAGAATTACCTACATAGGAGAAGCAGGGTCGGCATCAGAATCATGAAACTCATAGCCAAGTGGAACTTGCGCATTGTATTTGTGGGATAATGAAGGATACCATGGTAGATCGTTGTTTTCCACTTTCCGTCTAAACGATAATTGAGGCTTCGGTATATGGGAAGCGTGTTGAATAACAGGATCTAGGTGACCACGGAGGGTAGCCTGTGAGGAATGAGACTTGAAGAGGTAGGCAAGAGGCCACTTGACCTACCGTTTTCATCATCTTTGCCACCTGCAGAACAGGATTGAGAGTGATAGCAGGGGCTTTCATACGACCTAGAAATTCGTCAAGGCATATATCCTGTAACAAAATGAATAAACTAAATAGAAGTGGTTCAAGCAACTCGCCGTTCTTTCCAAGAGTTGATCCATAGAGTCTACAACGAGTGAATGAAAGTTGTCCACGATATCATCTTGACTCTCTAATTTGGCCTTCCCTTTCGCTCGCGATGTGGTGGTGTCGGCTGTCGCCACTAGAGTAATGACTTTGTTCGCCAAGGAGAGAACTCGCGATGAAAAGGTGTCTAGTTCTTTTGCGAACTCTGAGTCCATAGATCGATAGAACGCAACATCATTTGGTAATGCAAGCCCGGTCTTCGTCGCCTTCAGTGCACTGATCTGGAGCCGTGAGTTAAAGTCATTGAAGGTTGCAGAAGAAAGAGCACTGCTAGATCCTTCGCTTGTCATCACTGTCACTACCTAGTTTTTTTGTATGAACCGTGTCAAGAAAATGAGCAGTCATCAGGTGATGTTACCATATATAAGTAGAAATATTACGTAATTGGGCTATATATAATATATCATGAATTCCGTCATCAATATAAAGTAAACTAGATCGCGTACCATCACAAAATTGCATGGGTCAAAGACTTCATATATGTAATATTGAACATTACTACGTCTCGCCTAGGAGCTTCCTGGAGCTCCCGAGAATCCTGGCATGATCTCAGATCTGCATCCTTGACGTCTCAGCAGTCTCAGACATGTGGGTCAAATCCACCCAGCATATATGTATAAAAAGGATATACTTGATGTGTCGGACCTCGAGTTTCCCTCGGACGCGACACTTGCGGCGAATATGCCCGCTACACCCCCGCCTGCCTCTCCTCCTCATGATCTGGCTAGTCGTGACATAGAAAAATCTTCTTCCTGCGTGGACACTTACTTCCAAGAACGGTTTCACTCCCCAGAGGACTCCGATTCGGATTCGGAAGGCAGCCAAACCACTCTTGAGGATATTGGAGTCTATGCGCAATTTGGACATCCCCTGCAACGAATGGAACGAGCGGGAACTACAAATCGCGAGGGACTTTTCGAAGGGACTCTGTCTCGCGGGTCTACGTCAAGTTTCGCGTCGTGCTCGAGCTGGTCCTCGTCATCATCAATTTCTAATGACATGTATGTGAAGCACTCTACATAGGTTTGGCAGAATATGCTAAGATCTTCTTCAATTCTAGCGACTATGAGAAGTTGGTTGACCATCTTCGCGAAGAGAACCCGAATTTTAACACAAACTGTTCTGACATGGCGAGTTTAATAATGGATTTATTGAAACACAGGTCTGAGGCCTACGCAGATTTTCGTGGACCCTTCATTGCCCAAATTTCGAGACTCTCTGATGGTCAAATGTCTAACTCGAAACTCGGCAGAACTGTATTTAATTTTGGAGCTTAATCATAAAGAACTACGTCCAGACCCCTGGAACCCTATACCTCATCTCAGGGGTGCTATCGAGAGAAACGACAGTGTTTACTTGTGTATGGAGCGTCTCAACCCTTTTGATCAGCCGCCGTTCAAAACTGTGTCAAACTACATCGATTTCTTTAGACAAATACTCGAGGTAAGAATGCTCTACTAAAGTAAAAACAGGCCAACCAATCATGTTATCAGGGCCTTACATTTCTACACGAGCTTCGAATTGCAAACCTAACATTTCACGATCCAACGTGTTTCATGGTCGACCTCAGCAGTGCACCAAGCACTTGTGAATCACTAGCTGACTTCGACCGGACAGAATATCCTGTCAGATACTACTTCACCAACCTTCATCATGCCAAGAAATATGATATCTCCTTGTCAGAAGAGCCAGCGTCTGCTTTCACACACGATGTTCAGGAATGTGGCACCATGATTGAGAAAATGTTGACTCATGTAAGTTTCCTTCTCCAATGATTACATATTGACTTACCTATCAATTTGTGGGTGTAGGTTCCTCGTATCGAACTGAAAATGAAGTCTCTGGTCAAAGCAATGACGGTTAATGGGTTTGGAGCAGAAGACGCGAGGAAGCTATTTGAGGCGCTGTGTAAATCTTTTGAGGCGTCGACACTTGACACCACGACGTCCGCTCCCCAAGGGTTCCCAAGTACATCAACATTGCCATTACCCAAAAGGAGCACGCCGCAATTTTTTCTGCCGCCATTATCGACCTAAGGCTTCTCGTTTTTTTGCTCTTTGTGGCTTCTGTGTCAGGGTAGATGAGCAACTCCTACCGACCGAAAAATAGAGGTGACAAGTGCATATATGCTTATTGTCCACTCATATGCAAATACTTTAGTAAACACGCATGATGCGTCTTTTCATACAACTTGTAGTGTGCTCATGGGTCTGGAACAGAGATTGGTTGCTAGCCATGTCGCTTCGCCGGAACAGGTCTCGATCATGTTAGAAGGCAGACCAAACAATGTCTCTGTAGACACTTGGGCTACGTTACCTAAATTCACCGATAGTATCAGACAACGTAGTCAATATTCAATTCCGAGAGGTCCGGTCCGCCCATTATGGAAGTCCGAATAGAATAAAGGCAGACCTTCCCATTCCAAAGTTTCCCGATAATTTCGTCACGCTGTTCTTACCACGATTGGCGACTGAGTAGATATGTTTTGCTTCGGAAGCACAGATATCTATTCTCACAGTTTTCGCGCAGCATAGCTTTGACCCATCCAGCCATTCTTTGTGTCAATCTTTCATGGAGTTTTGCCCATCCGGCAATCCTAGCCATCTTCAGCTTCAGAAAGCTGAAGATCTGCAGAGACGTGTCACGTGAATTCCTCTGCACTCCTACTCTTTCAGTGAAAGTCATCCTGTAAGTAAGCTAAGTACGAATGGATGGTACGAAAGGAATCTTCACGAGATCATATGTTGGAATGTTTCCAGATGTAAGATAGGCAGAATGGTTCGTATTCTGCATTCGTTGGCGAGTGGCAAGAGTTCCAAATGTCTTTGAGCTCAAATCTCGTATATTCATGCTGTCCACTCCCAGGGCAAACCATTGCAGTCAGGATCGGAAGGGTCTTGGGGTAGTAAAGTGATTGGAACATATTTCGTTTCACTAAAGGATTGTACAGTACGATTTATTTGCTTCTCACCAGTCATATAGTGCTCTCAACTGGTGGCCAAGACCCAACAGGTAAATGATTCTGCATCCCTCAGAGGTAGACTCATATGATGGCGGCAGAGTGTTAAAGATATCCCTGAACACCGTGGAACGCTGTAGCCAACACGCTTTGATGTACATGATATTGCGTGTGGTCAGTTTCGAGAATGGCCAGACGTCAGAATGTGTCGTGGGTTGGTCTTCCTCGACGAGATCATCAGGCCTCTGCCTTTTTACGGCGGGGTAAAAACATTTGCAAGTGAAGAGGGACGTTGTATCGTGAAAAAAGCTGTGGGGTGTATGCAGTGGTGTGGTCTACAGAAAACCGTTTTGCGACGAAATACGGAAGGTGTCTCTGTAATGTACCTCCTGGTTTCAAAGATGATTTGTTCCAATTTCCTAGTCAAGCGACTGCAATTTTCACCTCTTTAGGAGCGAAGCAAATGTAAGAAAGAGGAAGAAAGAAGCCAGTTATCTCGAGTTTCAGGAAGAATCAAATATCGACCCAAACTAATGATAAGCATTGGAGCCGATACTTACAGCCTTCTAAAACCCCGATGTCATCGAAACAGAATTACCTCAGAACGCAATGATGTATCGTCTCGGCACAAGTAGTTAGGAAAGCTACAGCTGCGACAAGTTGAGTATTGCGAGAATCAAAGCACGAATCTATAATGGAAATCCAAGAATACCACGATGGTTCTTTATTCACGACTTTGTCGAAAAGAAAGATGTCATCGATGGCGGTATTATGGAAAAGTACTGGCAAGTAATAGTCATAGGTGACAATCACCTTGCTAACTTGAGAATGTGAGGGTAAGCGAGCCCGATCAGGAATACCCGAACTCACCTTCAAGGATTTTCGGCACCAGAGGCCTGTTGTCCTTTCGCTGCTAGAGCTTTGGCTTCGGTCAATGGACGGCTCCATCGTGCTTCTGGTGGGTCCCAGATTCCTAATTCCTTCTTCATCTCCTTGACATCCTGTTCCCATCTCTTCTCCCAATAGACAGTGATGAGATTTTTTGCAGAGCTGCCACATCTGAGAGCCCAAGGAACGTATTCTGAATAAAGCCTTGTCCGTTTCTGGCAATTGAGCCGAAGCGGTCCAAACGCAGCAGATATGGCTGCAACTGGGAGACCCAAATTGACAAACTCAAAAAATTTTAGCGCTAATTCGGATTCCACATTGACAGGAAGGTTGCAAATGCAGTGATAAAAATCGTGGCATTCGCGATACCTTTGCATGACATATGCAAGCTCAGGATCGTCAATATAATGCACCTGAAACCATGAGATCAGGCTCCCTAGTTTTCGCCTATGCGAACCATGTACTCACAGGTTCACGAGTGTCGGGAGTGACTCCGCAACGCTCCAGCCATGTGACGTATGCTCGTCCAAACGTTCCTTCAGGATATCGTGCCAATTGATACATGTCAATGGTGGCAGAGTTCACTCTTGGCCTGTCTCTGAGAATCCTCCGACCTTCCGCACTAACAAGCATAGCATCTCGTAGGCGAGGAAGGCTGGATCCGGCGGTGGTTTCGCCGAGAGCAGCAATCATGTCTTGCGATTTGGTATTTGACCGAGGCATCCGGACATTGAACTGAGGGTACTCACCGCCTCTTCGGGGATCAGCTAGAGACATAAATGCAGATCCTACAACTAACACTGCGTTTTCAAACCAATTTAACGGAAGATGGCCTTCATAAGCTGGTGCGGTACTACTGGATCGTATCGGGTCGACGACAGATGATGCATTTTGCCTGTGCTGAGGCAAAAGGGCTGAATTTCGGAAAGTAGATCTGCATATGTTTCCAGTCCTTGTGATTCTCGCCAAAGCAAGCATTTTATGAACGAGACAGCTAATTGCTCACAGTTGTTTAGTGAAAAACGAAACTGTCAGGGTTCGGAACACAAATTGTCACGTACGCGTTAGGTCACGTCGTGACCATCCACAAGGTTGAGGGTAAGGGCGGTGTTTCGCTGCCGCGTTTTCGAGTAAGATAAAGGACTCAGGCTCTGCCTGACCCTTCAAAGTTCCAAGCCTCAAATGTATATCAAAACTCTGACCATACAGGGTTTTAAATCTTGTACGCCTTTCTCCTCGCTGTTCTTTACCTTCTGCTAGATCTTCAAGTAGACCGCGACCAGACACAGATCGAACCTTTTTCTCCCAGACATAATGTGGTGGTAGGACGAAATGGATCAGGGAAGAGTAATTTTTTTGCTGGTCAGTGAGCGGATTGTCTTGAATCCTGATTATTATCCTGATACAGATTTCAACACATAGCCATTCGGTTCGTATTGTCGGACGCTTATACATCAATGTCGAAGGAAGAGCGGCAGGCACTGCTTCATGAGGGTGTTACTATAACTACAACTATGTCGGCATACGGTGTGTTACAAACCCAAATCTCCCTTCTCCAAGCTGAATATACTATACTACTCATAGTCGAAATCGTGTTCGACAATTCAGACAATCGGTTCCCGACTGGACATGATGAAGTCATTCTGCGTCGTACCATTGGTCTAAAGAAAGACGAATACAGCCTGGACAAGAAAAGCGCAAGTAAAGCCGATGTTATGAATCTCTTAGAGAGCGCCGGGTTTAGTAAATCAAATCCATACTACATTGTCCCGCAAGGGCGCGTAAGTAACATATCTTTATTCGACCTTTCAAACAATTCTAACGTTCTTGCCAGATTACGGCCCTTACTAATGCTAAGGATCATGAACGATTGGCTCTTCTTAAAGAAGTCGCTGGGACGAAAGTGTACGAGCAGCGTCGCGCGGAGTCATTACGCATTATGGCTGAAACTGACGCAAAGCGTACGAAGATTAATGAGCTCCTTGACTATATCGAATCCCGGCTGTCGGAACTGGAAGAGGAGAAGGAGGAGTTGAAAGAGTTTCAGGACAAGGATAAGGAGAGACGGTGCTTGGAATATGCTTTATATCAGCGAGAGTTGGAGGAAGTGGGAGAGGCGCTCGATGAAATCGAGGAGGACAGGAGGGCAGAAGTGCATGGTGCGAATGTTCGGCGGGAGAAGTTCAACGAACGAGAACAGGAAATTTCCGTCAGTCAACATCTCTTTGACCAGCCTCATGTATCATTGAAGTGAGCTCTTCATTCTTTCCAGGAGCTGGAGAAAGCCATCTCAGAAGCCAAACATTCGCAGCGGACCTCGAAGATGACTCGGGATGATACCCAAACTGAGCTTACCGACTTTGTTCGTACGCGTACAGAACTCGAGTGTACCATCACCGACCTCCGAGCCGCGAACAATAGCGCTAGTGATAAACGGGAAGAGATCGAGGCTGAACTCGCACACGTCGAGAGACAGATTGTCGAGAAAGAAAATGCTTTGGAGCAGCTTCTACCTCGGTGGACAGAACAACGTAACTTGGAGGCAACAGAGAAGCGAAATTTAGACGAAGCGAGCGCGAATCTGGCTGCACTGTTTGCCAAACAAGGGCGAACAACGAAATTCCGAACGAAATCTGAGCGTGATGCGTACCTGAAGCACGAAATCGGACTCATGGAAGAATACCGGAAAACTCAAAGGGTGGCACTGACGATTACGCAGACAGAACTTAGCGCAGCGCAGCCTGGTCTTGGGGAGATTGATGGTCAGATTGTAGAGGTGCAGAACAAGATTGAGGATGGGAAAAAGAGGTTCCGTGACTTATCCGACCAAGTGGTTGTGTTCAAAGATCAGCACAGTGATCTGACAGAGAGGAGAAAGGATCTGTGGAGAGAGGACACGAAGTTTGAGAGCATTGTTGGTCGGGCGGTGGAGGAGCTGAGGACTGCAGAGAGGTTACTTGCAGGTATGATGGACAAGGTAGATCTACCTTTCTCATCAGGTGTCGGTATATCGCTGACACAGCTTTTGTGAAGGACACAGGGACTGGATTGCGCGCTGTTGACAAGATTGCAGAGAGAAATGGATTTGAAGGTGTCTATGGCCCCCTGTATCGCCTGTTTGAGGTTACAGACCCGAAGTTCAACATAGCCGTGGAGTTAACTGCTGGGAATAGGTTGGATCATTATTTCACCTTTTGTTACATGACTGATCGATCCCCTCAGTTTATTCCATGTTGTCGTAGACACTGACGAAACGGCATCAAGGGTCCTCGACATTATGATGAAAGAGAAGACCGGCCGAGTTACCTTTATGCCACTCAACCGACTTAAGCCCAAGAATCCGTCAACCCCCAATGCTCAAGATGCAGAGCCGCTTATCAATAAGTTAAGGTTTGACTCTAAATTTGAAAAGGCCTTCCAACAGGTCTTCGGAAAGACATGCGTCTGTCGTGATCTGACAATTGCTGCTGCTTATGTGAAGAGCCACGGGATAAACACCATCACTCTTGACGGTGACAAAGTTGACAGGAAAGGCGCGCTGACGGGTGGTTTTCATGACATTCGCCGGTCTCGCATTGAAGCGATTAAGGCCGTCACGACCTGGCGAATAAAGTTTGAGGCTGAAGACAAACGCTCTAAAGAAGTCAAAACATCGATTACAGAGTTGGAACAAGAGATCACCCGCTTAACCGGGCAGATGACGGTGCTCGCTGGACAGCAGAACCAGACAAGGGAATCGAGGGAGAGGCTGATGGATGAAGGAAACCAGCTGACTCGGGAAAAAGAGAAGCTCAAACAACGGATCGCGACGCTTGAGACTGATCTCTCAGATCTTGAAACAGAATTGACGGGTTTGGATGCGAAACTCGCGGGTTACAAGACGGAATTGGCGACGCCGTTGGCCAAGGGCCTTTCTGCAGAAGAGGAGATGCTGATTGCTAGCCTCGGAAAGGAGGTGGAGAAGCGGCAGAAGGGCATGGTGGAGTTGAGCCGATTCAAAAACAAGGTCTGCCTCCTCTATCGATTATTGTGACGTGTTTTGACCCTCGAGTATATAGCTGGAAGGGCAGAAGAATCAAATTGAGATTGAATTGAACGAACGACTTCGTCGACGTCGAGAAGAACTGCAGAGTAAAATCGATGCGCTTGGTGACCCGGAGGATGGTGATGTGATTTCAGCTGGGGCACTTGAAGTGAAGACGCGGGAACTGAAAACTCTGAACAAATCCATTGCAACTTTAACCGCCAAGACTCAGGGTTTGTCTTGAAAACACTCCTTTACCTCGTGCTGATGATATTGTATGTTTACAAAAGCTATGGAGAAAGAGGGTGACGACCTTGCTGTGAAGCTGCAAGAACTGCGTGCATCTCTCGAGAAGGTACAGAATCAACAGGCTGAAGACAGCCGTACAATCAATCGGCAACAAAAGACGACGGAACGGTATCTTGCGAAGAGACATATGTTGCTCAGTCGGAAAGATGAATGTAATCGGAACATCCGAGATCTTGGAGTCCTACCGGAGGAAGCCTTCGAGAAATATATTAGCGAGAAACTCGACAAGGTATGTATTCATGTATTCGCACATTCCTGATCTTCGATCCTTGGTCTCTGCAGCTGGTGAAAAAACTTCACTCTGTCATCGAAGGCCTCAAAAAGTTTGCCCATGTCAACAAGAAAGCTTTTGAACAGTATAACAACTTCACGAAGCAACGGGATCAGCTTTTGGCTCGTCGAGAGGATCTCGACAAATCCGCCACTTCTATCGAGGAACTCGTCGAAGTCCTCGATCAACGCAAAGATGAAGCTATTGAACGGACGTTCAAACAAGTGGCCAGTAACTTTGAGGAGGTGTTCGAGAAGTTGGTGCCAGCTGGTCGAGGACGTCTCATTATTCAGAGGCGGATTGACCAGGTAAGGCGGCATCACCTCATGACCAGGCAAACATACCTGACAGGGTGTTCGTAGGATGAAGGGATGGACGAAGATGCAGAAGAGACACAACAGAGTGCCATTGATAATTACACTGGCGTGTCTATCAAGGTATTTTATTCTGGATGCGTTGATCATAGGCTTCTGACAACACACCCAGGTTTCTTTCAACTCTAAAGTGGATGAGGGCCTCCGTATCCAACAACTGTCGGGCGGTCAAAAATCATTAGTTGCCCTCGCCACCGGTGAGCCACTTTTGAAGGTCTCCCATAGAAAGAAAAGATCTAGACAATCTTCCTAGTCTTTGCGATACAGAAATGCGATCCCGCCCCTTTCTATCTCTTCGATGAGGTATGCTACATCTGACGCAGGTATGCTGACTACTAAGTCTAACATCATAGATCGACGCAAACTTAGATGCTCAGTACCGTACTGCTGTGGCGTGTATGTGCTTTATTTTTCCGGCGTATCCTGCCCCCTCATCCTCTTTAGCCATGATTCAATCCTTGTCTTCCACTGCACAGTTCATCACAACGACATTCCGTCCTGAAATGTTGGTGACAGCAGACAAGTTTTACGGTGTACTTTTTAACAACCAAAAGGTATCATCTATTCGAGCTATCAAGAGAGAGGAAGCGATGGAGTTTGTTGATCAGGCACGTACAACTCCTTCGGTCTTTCATTCCCTACTTATTTCTTGGTCTAGGAGGCACAGGCACAATGATTCTGTACTTATGGATGGCGTATATCTTACAAGTTGTGAGGTTGTTATCTTGGCCATCTTAATTCCTTTGCGCTGTATTTATTCTTGCATGCTTTGTTGTATTTTTTGTTCATTGCTTTTAACTGCCTTCTGTAATCATGACAAATACATGTATTTCAGAGAGCCTCTCTTCTCTCTATATAAATGCGACGACGGACATGAGAAAGTGGTGGGGCTCCTGGGAACCCGGTGAATGTTGATGGATGCTGACCCCAAGAACTGTGCTTTAAGGTTGTTTATTGACTTTTTGGTCACAGTATAAAAAGTGATATAACAGAACATATTACTGCTGTGTTTCAGTCAGTCATTTTCTCTGATACCGAGATGTCATGCATAGACCAGGTCATCACCCCTTACAGTCATTATGTGCCTTGCATAGTTGCACGCATCAACTGTTGTTTGACTCTTCTTCCAGCCCAGTTGCTTCTTGTTCTCAAACAAGACACGCTGAGGCTGGAAGTGGTTTCCATCCTTGCCCATTCTACCTAAATGATGCACATAGCTACATCATTTCCTTGTGTCTTCTTTAGATACAGCAATATAGTTGCTTCTCACCCTCATACACCATAGGCACTGAGGCTCTACATTTTTTCCTAAAGTATTCTTTAGGTTTAGGTCTAGGGTTCACAGGTTATGGGTGTTCCATGGTGAATACTGGCCTTGACCAGCAGGGCAACTCATTTCTTTTGCATTTTCCTATGCATGCTTGCCGCCTCCACCACTGATGACCCTTATAAATGATGATCACCTTGATTGATCAATCAATCTCTACCTACTCACAACTACTTGTGTTGATTCCCAGTCCCCTGCATCCACAGCATTTTTACTATTCTATTCCTTTTTCCTCCTGTCACATGATCTGAGGCCCAAGATTGAGGAGTGGCTTGGATCTCTATTTTGGATCACATGACATGATAGCCCTTAATAGTATCTAATGAATCCCACAGTTCATTTTCTGTAGATTTGCTGTCCTGCCAACTAGGATCTTTAGACTTGTTCTCTTTGAATACTAGATACACAGGCTAGTTTCTTCTGTGCAGCTACTGCTCATAGTAGTCCCTGAATAAATACATTGACTTGTTCTATGCACTGGTCAAACAGGCTGGATATCCAGATGGCCTGCAACTCTCTCACCTTTTGAAATGGCCTCCACCCTACTCTCATGGATAGAATTAATAGTATAGCTAGAATATGACCTGACAACAAGTCCTGGTATGAGTAGTGGCAGCTTATAAAACTGAGGTGTGAGCTTCATTGCACCCAGCCTCTTCCTATCACTACTTGCCCTTTACCTGTTGCTTCTATCTGACCTGTTGTGGAAGCAATAATGAGGATGATGCCACAGTTGCCAAAAAATGGATATTGGAAAGCAACTTGGATGATAATGGCATGAAATGGCATTGTAAGAAGAAACACAATGCTAAGGGCACAGGAGTGCTTTCTTGGCATTGGTTAGGAAGTAACTGACCTGAGTTGGCACTGCCACTTTGTTAGGCAAGTGCAGCCATCACAGCAATCATTGTAATTGATCACTGACATGGGCAACTCTCAATCCTTTTGCTTGTCATGCTGCTTTCCTTTTTCTTAGTGTTATTCTCAGGATCATTGGTGTATTTGTAAGCTCCTCTCTTGCCTACCATTTTTGGCATTTCTATTGCTTACAGGTAGTCAGCAATTCTTTTCTTTTTATTTATTGAGTAGGCACTTTTTATTTTGTTGTCTCTTTTGGTGAGAGATGGCATAACACCTCCCCCACACTATACTGACTGCCCTCAGTCAGCCATGCCTTCAATCTTTGTTGCACCCCCCTGATCTATTCAAAAACTTTTTGTCTTTTTGTTCTTCCAAAAAAAAAAAAAAAAAAAAATTGTGTTCCCTTGTCTCAGATCCCTCTTCCTCTTCCTGCCAAAATTTTTGACCTCAATCCCCATAAAACCTTGCCACTCTCATTCCAATGCTTTGTCATGCCTTTGCCAACCTCTCCTTTTTAAAAACCTCCCACTGCACCCTGTGCTGCTGCTATCCAGCCAGTGGTATCTGCTGAGCCCCTCAACCATGCCCCTCAACCATGTAGCTCTGTTCAACTGCATGGTCAAGCAATCTTCAAGTGACATCATAGTGGCTGTCCTCTATCCTGTCTTTGCCAGTGCTCTTATGGGCCATGTTTCTGCCACAAAAGCCTTCCCATTTGCAGTTGACCATACACACTTTATCAGTGCAGTAAACCTGGTGATCCCCAATCCCTCTTTCTGTCTTTTATTCCTGTTTACTCTTCTCTCATACAGTGGCTCAAAAAACTGTCCCAATGTTTTATACTTTTTGAAAGATGATATTGGCATGAAGGATTGGAGTATCTAAAATTTTGGTTAAATCATGTAAAATACTATGGCATCGCAGCTACAAATTGCATCTTAGCTATGTAATTTGAATCAAAACTGATGGAGTAATAGCCATTTTAAAATATTCACTCATTGGGACAGCTTTTTGAGCATCTTCAACTTTGCAGATTTATCCCTATTTTAGTCAGAAATAAAGAGTAAGTTGCATGTGGGAATATCAACAGAGTCATGTGACCATGTTTGGGTATATTTGGGAGTGGTTCAAGTTGGTTGAACCACATCTTGACCTTCAACCACCATTATGAAAGCTACTTCTCATGCACAATGTTCTACTGTTGCTTCTCTCCTTGCTCAAGAGTATTCTCTGTGTCAGATTGAGGCTAAAACTGGTCTAGGGAAGTCTACTATTGGGAGGATCAGTAGAGAGTTGGAGGTGGACAAGGAAAACCATCCTGGAGGCCATCCAGCTAAGCTTACTCCACATGATAAACAGGCTATTGTTTGACAAATCTCAACTGGGAGACTTGATACAGCTGTTTAGGCCACCAATTTTATCAACAACATTAGCACTCCTTGCCCAACTGCAGCCCGGCACCATCCCTGGGCACATAGTCATCTATGCCACCTGCTGTCTCATGTACTCAGGCCTGCTCAGTTTACTGCAGGGAATGGTGGTAAGTTCAACCCTAGTCTCAAACTCACCTGCAGCTTCATCATCTTCCTGCTCAATTTTGCCAATGCTACCCATGCCTGCATCATCCTGCCCACCTCCAAGACCAACCCATTTCAAAGGGGTGTCACCATCACAGTTGCCATAGTGCTAGGCCACCCCACCTGCCCTGTTACCACCCTCAAAGCCATGTACACCAAACTCCCATGAGGCCACAACACACCTCTCTTTGAGCAGCCAGATGGAAAACCCCTATCATATGCCTTCTTCATCAAGTCCATTTGAGAGGCTCTTGTGCTCACTGGCCTCAAACCCAATCTCTTCATGGGACATAGTTTCTGCCATGGCACTGCTTCCAAGGCAGCAGCCACAGAATACTCTGATTATGAAATTCAGCTACTTAGCCACTAGCACAGTGACACCTACAAACTGTATGTAGAAAATGACATGAACTGCATCCTTCAGCTCTTGTTTCTCCTCCATTTGGCACACATTCAAATTACCCCTTTTGAACCTCTGGCTCTGCAGGGATTTACAGCTCTGGCTTGATGTTTCAACCTCTCCCAAGGGGTCAGCTTGAGAACTTTGTGGATTCAGAAAAATTCAATTTTTCTCATGCAAACATCATGCCTTACTGATAACTCAAAACAAATTCAAGAACATCTCAAGGACCTTCTTTCTCATGGACTCAAACAACTGAATTAATGGATTGGGCAAGTGTGTGGGTGGTGCTTGCCCAGGGTTAATTTGGGTATCAGACCACCTACCAGTCTTATCTTATCTCTTTCTCATCTCTTTATCTCTACATCTTTCTCATCTCTTTATCTCTAATGCTTTGGCCACTGGCCACTTGCTTTGTACTTACTCTTCCATTGTCTCATTTCACTTATAATTCTGCAAGTGCAACAAGTGAAACTTGTTGTCTCACACTGTGCTTGCAGGTACATATTCCATACTATTATTTACATCATCTCACACTGCACTCACAGATCATTGATTAGTCTATCTTGTAGATCAAATTGTTTGCATCCCCACCCACTGTCCCTGCTCCATTTCATTCCACTCTACTTCTTACCTTCTCACTACTCAAACCCTTAAATAGTCCCTCATAGTTAGCTTGAGTTTTTGACCTCTCCCAAGAGGTCAGCTCAAGAACTTCTTGGATTTAGAAGAATTCAATTTTTTCACACAAACATCATGCCTTACTGAGAACTCAAAACAAATTCAAGGACATCTCAAGGACCTTCTTTCTCATGGACTCAAACAACCAAATTGACATTCAAATTTGCAACTTTTAATATTGTAGTAAATAGATTGATTTAGATTGATTTTAGATGTAAGTTCAGACAAAGGTTCAAACAAATAATGAAGTCTAGTTCACATTGTAAGCCTAGGTAATCCACTCCCTGGGGATTCTGAGCTGCATGCCAAATATTGCTTGATGGTCATAAAATCCCCTCCTCCCTTTTATACTGCCCTACTCATGCATGGACCATGGTACCCTGTGCATGCTTCTGTTATCATTCTGGCCTCTTATTTATGCCAAGGCTGTAGATGACTACAACTGGAAAATAGAGGTGCTCTTCAGTATCTTCAAACCCTATACTTTCACTCTGCATAGGCTCCATATTGAGCCTACTCATTCTGCCAATTTGAGCCAAGTGGAGATCTTTTGGCACCTCCTGGCCAACTGCATCCCTGTCATGTAGGTCAACCATGCATATACCTATAGTATATGCTATCTCAACCACCATTGTTCAGGGAGTGCCCTCCATGTCAACTTGTTCATGTGGGTTGACAATGAATGCCATTGTCAACTGAGGCATTATGGTGAGCTCCCTGGGCTCAGCAGGTATATTGAGTGGTACAAACCCACCTCCAATAATTGGGAGCACTTCAGGGTGCTCCTCCAACTTCTTGAAGGCTGCAGCTTATTGCTGTTGATCAATGATGCATGGCTCTGCTACTGAGAAGCAGCCATATTTACCCACCTGCTGCACCAACCTGCAGCTGCAGTGGAGGCCTCCCTGGCCACTGTGGACATGCCAGTTGTGAGCCCCTCTCAGCCTCCTGCAGGATCTATTGATCCTGTGTCATTGTTATTGCTCCCTAGAAGCTCTCCCAGTCTATCTGACACCTCAATGATGTCTCCTGCAGTTGTACCTCAGGTTGAGCCAATGGAGCCCAACCTAGGCAAGAAAGTGCCTTCCCTTGCTCACATTGTTGCTACAGAAGCACCTGTAGAACCTGTAGCTCCCAAAGAAGCCTCCACAGCTCCTCCAGGGCCTGCTCCACTTGTTGCTGCGTTAAGCAGCTCAACAGATACAGCCAATGTTGTATCTGAGTGCTGGGATGACATGGTGCATAGTGACAAGGCTGCTGCATCACAGATGGACAAGACTGTTGGCTGAACTACTGTAATAGTTTGCCTGTACAGTTGATGTGGAACTCAGAGGAAATGAGCTGCTCTAACAATTGTTGTAGGACTATTTAGTCCTACTCTCTTATTTAACAGAAGTACCCTAAAGTACTCTGGTGCTGTCTTGCCAGGTGGGGTGCTGAATCCCACCCCTTTTTCTTTATTTTATTTTGTCTGTATCCTGTTTTTATGACCCAAGATATTGAGACCAACTTTTGGTCTCAAAAGGGGGGTATGTAATGGAATGCTGCTGTCACTGTCTTAACTATTCATTTTACTTGCTCAGACATAAACTATATATATAATGAGTATTATACTTACAAAATAATTGGCAGCATCATGTGATGCTGCCTATTTATGTTGTACATCTAGATTACTGCAAGGCAGCACCTTACTTCACTATCATAGCAGAATCACATCTGGTTTTGATTTACAATAAGTGAACTGTAAGCTGTATAACCTATAATGGAAACATTACAATTATCTCTGCCAACTCCAATGGATCTTTCAGCACTTGATTCTGCTGTTCTGTGATTTGTCCCTACTTCTTGCCTTTGAGCTCTTTGTTGGTGTGATTGGCCTCTTTTTTGATGTCATTAAGTAAGCTGAGGTAACTATTGATTGTATCTTGGTGGATTCTGGCAATGAGCATTGAAGAGTGTGCAGAGTTGATGACAAAAGTGATCCAGCACCTGTGACCTCTGTCTTTGCACTAAGCCTTGCTGTCAGTCACCTATGGGTCAGCTCCACCCTCTTCTCATCGCAGCTGCCTGGTGGAGTGTTGCCTCAGTAGACTTCATTGTCAAATTTCCAGATGCTCATGGGTACAATGCTGTAATGGTGGTAGTGGACCTTCATGGTAAACAGGCCCACTTTATTGCTACCCACACCACCTGCTCTGCCATGGGAGCAGCTAGTCTGTATTGGAAGAATGTTTGAAAGCTCCATGGTCTGTCTGACAGGTATGTCTGATCAAGGCCCTCAGTTTGTAGCAGAATTCATTCAGGAACTGTACTGCCTGCTTGGAGTGAAGCTTCACACCACCACTGCCTATCACTCTCAGTCAGATGGACAGACAGAGCATGTTAACCAGGAACTGGAACAGTATTTTTGTCTGTTTTGTAATGAGAGGCAGGATGACTGGAACAAGCTCCTTCCAGATGCTGACTTCCAATATAACAATCACATTCATTCTTCTACACAGATGACTCCATTCTTCCTGGACACTGGCAGATACCCTTGTATGGGATTTGAACCTCAGGCACCTCAGAGAACAACTCAATGAATGAATTTGTGGACAGGATGAAACAAGCACAGGAGGAGGTAAAGGCAGCATTAGTAAAGGCTAAGGACAACATGGCACAGTACTATGATTGGTATGGACACCAGCCCCTATATACAAGCCTGGAGATTGTGTATATCTGGACAGTTCTGACATAAAGACAACAAGGCCATTGCAGAAGCTGTCCCATTGCCACCTTGAACTCTTTGTGGTGGAGAAGAAGGTGGGGCCATTGACATACTGGCTCAAGCTTCCTGCAGGCCTGCATCAACTGCACCCAGTCTTCAATGTAGTCAAGTTGTTCCTAGCTGTCAGGTTCTGCTGACCACAGGGGCTCAGCTGCACTGGGCAAGTCCTTACTAGGTGGACATGATTCCCTGCACTAATAACTGGGCACTTGGAGAGGTTCTGAGCATGGAGGACTTGTGGGGACAAGTTATGGGGAGTGATTCAAACAAGTCTGTAGGGGTCTGGAGGAGTCTAGGATGAGTTGCGGGGGAAGGGGCAAGCTTGGTCGAGTGTCAGGTACAGGTCCATAAGCAAGTGTTGTAGGTGCAGAGCAAGCAGAGGCTACACAAGTGATGG
Source organism: Termitomyces sp. T123_Mx157 (assembly GCA_018849495.1). Lineage (NCBI taxonomy): Eukaryota > Fungi > Basidiomycota > Agaricomycetes > Agaricales > Lyophyllaceae > Termitomyces > Termitomyces sp. T123_Mx157. Next base: position 21,109 of record JABFYK010000179.1, read on the forward strand.
AAGCAGGCCAGAGCTTGATGGGGGATCAATGGTAGTTGATAGAGTTCAGGACTGAGTGAATGGTGAGGTCCAGAGTTGGTTTAAGGAATGTTTGAGGTTTGTAATCATAAGCACGGGGTTTGTAAAGGTGTTAGGGTGAAAGAAACTTGGGCACAATAAAGGAAACAGCTTGACAAGATGAGACAGAGCTAAACAGAGTTGAGACAAGATTGAGACAAGAATGAAAATAGATTCAGATGGAGATACAAAACAATAACAAGAATGATAATGGAGATAGAGACAAGACAAGACTGGGAGATGGAGAGTAAAGGAAACATAACACGGAGTACAAAACATGGGACAGAAACAATAAGACCATAGGAAACATGAAGCAATAGGTAATATCAAGACTAGTGTACAAGGAGCTACTCTGCGACTTATATACTGACTACTGGAGAGCTCTGGGGAATAGCAGGGTTGGCGGCAGGGCTCAGCAGAGCCACACAGGGTTGATGGGTATTAGTTATGATCAGGAGGAGAGCTCTGGGGGACAGCAGGTGTGGTGGTGGAGCTGCGCAGGTGGGCCACATTGCATCTTGATAGGATCAGCTGAGAGTGCAGGCCGTCCCAAGGTTGTTGTGATACTCCAGAGTAGGTTGGGGGAACCAGGGTGATGGGCTGGTGACATATGACAGAGTCAGGAATGGTGGGGGAGGGTTCCAGGAAAGCCAGGAGAAGCATTGGTGGCTGCAGGAGAAGGCATCAGAGTTGATCAGGGGGCCGCCAGGGTTTGCTGGAGAAGCATTAGAGTTAGCCAGAGTGGGTGTGGAGGGTAGACAATGGTTTGGAGAGTTTGATAGGGCATTGGGGGAGACTTCTGGGGGAGTGGGCAGGTTGGGAATGGTGTGTGGGGGTCCAGGGAGCAGGTTGTGACACCAGCTCCAGATGACCCTATCCCTGGCCATTGCCCTAATGCACCACCACCACCAATTCTAGTGAATGATGAGGAGGAGTACAAGGTGGAGGAAATTCTGGATAGTAGGATGTTCTGGAAAAAGTTACAGTTCAAGGTGAAGTAGAAGGGGTATGCATTGAAGATATCTCTTGGGAATTGCAAGCCAATGTACATGCACCTTTGGTTCATGACTTTTACTGCAGGCACTCCAATGCACCAAAGGCAATTCAAGGCATCTACCCTATCTCTACAGTTGATCTGGCAATCCACAAGTTCTTTCCATCTTGTACATCAAGATGCTGCATGCTAGAATGGGGGTGATATCAGGGGACTGCTTATATCAGATCCTTTGATTGTCTCCTTTATTCTGAGCTTGCCTCTCATCTTTGTCCTCCCATCTTCTGGTGACAAGTACTCTTGACCTAGGGCTATCTTTCAATTATATTTGTATGTGGTCACATGCTGTGAGTCCAAAGATCAAGGCCAATCACAATGGATTTTTGTTTTTGGTTCAATCTCCAGAGTTATGGCAATATCTGGAGTTTTCACCTTTGGGTTAGGGTTGAAAGTTTTCTCTGTTGTACTGTACAGCTATTTCCCATGCCTTCAAAGCCTCTGAAGTGTCACACTTGGCCCAGGGAGTTCCTCAGACTTGTTCTCTTTGGATCTTCCTCTGCCAGGTGAACAGTTATGTTTGTAGGCCCTGTACAGTACTGAATAGACTTTGGATCTCCCTCTGCCAGTTGTGTGACTTAGCCACAGCCTCCAGAGGTCACCCTTACAGTTCCATGGTCAAGAGCCTGTCCAACAGTGGTATGTTGCTGGGC
>JABFYK010000181.1:8191-22602 GCA_018849495.1 Termitomyces sp. T123_Mx157
TAGAGGTAGAAGAGACCGACGTGGTTTGAATAGTGTCCGAGTTTGTCTTGATGGACGACTCCGCGGACGATGAATCAGTAGGAATATGATGATGCGACGTTGTCAAAGTACCAGAAACGGTGCTTGATGATCCCGCATCTGATGTCGAGTCGGACGCGGAAGTTGGAGCCGCAGAAGCACCCGTTGACCCGACTGAAGTAGCGGGCAAGAGAGACGTTGTTGCCGAACCCGAGCCTGTGTGACTACCAACGACGCTGGTAACATCGGCGACAACGCTTGTAGCATCACCAACGATACTGGTAACATCACCAACGACGCTGGTAACATCGCCGACAACGCTTGTAGCATCACCAACGATACTGGTAACATCACCAACAACGCTGGTAACATCGCCGACAACGCTTGTAGCATCACCAACGATACCGGAAAGCGGATTACCGCGGCCCCTGGTCTTCGGCGACGTGATTGTGGGGGAAGCAGTGATTTCTGACGAGAAAGTGGAAGACGTAGTCGTAGAGCTAAAATCGGACGAAGTGGGGGAGTCCGAGGGGGTCGTTGATGCTGACGTGATAACGGAAGATGTCGACGTGGACTGTGTGGACGTAGACAGACTAGTCGTGCTGGGCACATTTTCCGCGACAGACGGGCTGCTAGGGGACGCAGAATGTGTGAGAGAAGTGGCCGGATCGTCCGGCTTCGACAGAACATGGATATCGCCTGAGTCTGGATGAGAATCTGCTGAAAGCGGGAAATAAAATAGAGCGCACCATCGATAAAGGGAGTGAGGATCTGGCGCCGCTGTAGTTTGTTGGACAGAGCACGACGAGCATAAGGAGCCTTTTGCTGCGCATGACTGCTCAGCGCGAATACAAGCGTGGCCAAAAGCAGCGAATAAATAGATCCAGAGGGTTGCATGCTGCAGAAACAGGAGGAGCTAGGCGGCTAGCTGCCAGAAAAGAGCGTGGAGATGCTGCACACAGCAGGAATCCGAAGGAAAGCCGCAAAGAACGACCTGCGAAGAAAAGAAAGATGGAAGAATGAGAAAATCTAGTATATCACAACCGCATCAGCCTATCAATGTCTACATCTACAAACAACCACCTGTTCATTCCCCTTGTTTTCCTTGCAATCAGATCCAGGCAATTCTCCGACCGCGCCATCAGTCTGTGCAGTCATTCCGACCTAACCAGGGAACAACTTATGTTTCGCTCCAAGAGCTGTGAAGACCAGTGCGAACTCCCGTGAAGGTCTCCAATGTTTTGATTTTGATGCCGCTCCGGCCAATGGTCTTCGAAATCAAACACAATCAGCCGCTCTCTCTCCCTTGTGAGTCACACGTCAGGAGGCACTTTCCCCGTTCATCCATTACCCATCATGGATCAAATCACATTCACTCGGCGCTCTGAGAAAGCTATGGCTTCGCGAATTCAATCTTAGGTCGAACTCATCCCACAGACCATTGAGTATCATTATACCGCGCGAAACACGACCTGTATGTCTCCATTTTTTGAGATCAGAGATCTGCCGAACTGAGCCGGTGTTCGGCGCCACGAAAGTGCACCCACGACACGTTTCAGGGGTTCAATGCTCAGAGCTATCCTTAGCGCTGTTCACTGGCTTCTCGTTCTCTCCAACATATAGGGCGACTCCTCGTGACTCGGATAGATCTCAAGACATCAAGATATCTTTGGAAATTGCTTGATAGCTCTTCCAAAGCCCTCCTGGTAGAATTTCGGCATTATCAGCGATTGTGTCTCAGTTTTTAGTTCATACGTCCAATCTGCGCTCAAGTTTCCCTTCTACCTGTCCAAGGACGACAAACGGTCTAGGTCCGTCGTATGGCCGGTCATACATACTGACCAATTCTCACCGCTCTAAAAAGTGATTAGTACGGTTGCCACTGGAGCTACCATGAGGAATTTGCACCATGGGGCGCAGCAAGCTACCCTTGTTCAACAGTGCCGATTGCTCGCTTCTTCCCCTTTCCAGCTGTATAACAGCTCATCAGCTCGTTGGTCTACATACCGTCCTGCTGACTCCAAGAAATGATCAAATCCAAATTTGGCAGATATCTTGGAAGGGCTTCTTCAAAATGCATTCTTCCTTTCTTTCTGTCATGTGTCTCCTTCCCGCTGCACAAGCAGTCTTATAAGGGCTCCATTTCTAGAAATGTAACTTTGGATCCGACGGCAGGTGTACTGGACAGTTTCTAGATTTCCTGGTCTGTGCTAAAAACATCTTGTGCGATGCTGTTCCTGTCGTAGGAAATTTCTGTTCCAATCAAACTAGGTTCCGATGTTCTCGAAACTTATCTCTTCTGATTTGGGCGCGTCCATTCGCCGTCAATCATCGTGACTGCCGTGATCAGTATTATTACTTATACATCTATATATCAGCCATTAAGGAACGCAACAAAGCTTGGGTGAGCTACTTTCCGATCCACCTCCACTTGAGGCTGTTCACCAGCGAAGCTGATTCGTTACGTTGTTCAATGCACCTGAAGCTACCGATACTTAGGAAGTGTAGTCACGAGTCATCAAGCAACTACAAAATAGAACGGCAGCCAAGCCCGGAGAGTCTGACATTACACAGCATTGAAAACCGTGATGATCATGAGCCTGTCACCTGAAATAATGATAATGATTGGCATGCGTATTGAGTGCAGTGTCCGAGCAATTCGCCCAGTTGGAGTCCATGAATCCAACTAGTTTTATGGGTTTTGTACCCCCAAGAGACAGGCCAAGTGTAGGCCCCCCTGAGACTTGTCTGCAAAATAGCAGACTCGAGGGGCAGATTTCACCAAAACTTGTGTCCCAACTTGGCAGATTTGAGGGCCTTTTAGATGCAACCTTGGTCCATAATGTTGTGGGCTTGAGGCCTTATTTGGCAAAGTTTTTGAGAATTCTGAACACTTCAGGCAATTGTGAGTCTTTTGATTGAGGCATTGACGGTTTACGTGTTCAGTTGTTACAAACATTCCACAACTCACATATTCTTAGGGATGCGGATTTTACCAATGCAGACAAAGAAAGCAACACCAATTATTCAGGCACTATGGGCCCCGAGTTCGTGTACCATCAACAGGAAGAAAGTCCATCTCCACATGCCGCTGCTGACAATGTATTAACCTTGGGATCAATGCCCTTGATGATGTTCTTTGCAAGTCGCTAACATCTCTTGCAGCCTCGTGGTGGAATGTTTTGCATAGTACAAAGCAGAAACCAGTTCCTGCCAAGGCACCCATTCTTAAGATACGAATTCCAGGTCAAAAGCTGTCTAAATAAGCTCACTATTCAGTGTAGCTGTTTTGGTAGTCTCTCAGAGTACGGACACCTACCACTTGTGGGGAAACATCTTGTTCTTGATACCTCATGGACCATCAATCTTGACGACATGCCTCTTAATGGTGACTTTCTTACCCAAATGCTGATGCTCAGATAGCAACATTCTGTGGGTTTGATTGATGCATGGAGGCCTGATATGTTTTCAAAGCCCTGAACCTGTTATGCCTGAACATATATGAGACCCATCTAAGTATCACAAGTTGCTCAACTGATGTGCAAATTTGAATGAAGAGCCAACTCATGGCTCAATCTTGATTTAAATCGGTTGGACCTGGTCTTGTCGTTGTTCTACGGTCAGAGAAAGATGGAATCACAACCGGTGACTATATGTGTGGTCAGACCACTAGCTTATACTGTCCAACCTTACATCAAAGGTAAGCTCCTTTCAACATGTCATAAGAACTGTTCTTGAGACAGAAAACTAGGACGTGTTGACTTTGAGTCGCGGAGGAATAGGCCTATGACACATTTGATATGGTTTTGCTTGCTCTTCAAGTCGTTCCCTACCTACCTGCTTTCGCAGTATATCAGTATTCTTGGAACTCCGGGTTTGACAGTGTCCGTTGCTTATGAGGGCTTTGTTAAAGCCGCAAAGGAGGTATAATGTCACATTACATGGATATCTCCGCTGTACTTAACTTTATTAGGGTGATACAATGTTCGTGTCGTCGGGTGCCTCTGGTGTTGGAAGGTAATTTTCAGCGAGATAAGTTCACTCTCAGGCTTGTTACTAAAGTATACCTTCTTTCAAGTATGATTATCCAGCTCGCAAAACTCAGAGGGTCGGTCTTTCCCATTTGAGTTCTGACTCGGCTTGCTTTACATCATTGCCACTACTTGGTCTCAAAATCATCACATCAGCTGGATCAAATAGTCAAGTGGACTACATGCGATCCCTTGCTGATGAACCCTCTAACTACAAATCTTAGAGATATGAATATGTCCTCAGACATGGGCCTATCCATGTCTTTCAGGCAAGTGATAAGTGAAATTTACTAGTGATATGAACATTAATAACATTGGACTATTAATCACAGGATAATGTTGTTGTATGTGAAGCTTGAAGTTTTACACGCGGCATTGGATGCCATGGGTCCAAGGTCTTGTGCAATAGTGGGTCACAGTCCCTGATGATTTGTAGAGGCTGGCATTACTAGTAATCTAGATCTGCGGCTGCAGTGCAACCGACAGCACCCCCCTGAAGAACGCTATCGCCTAAAGGCATGACTTTCCCTGTTGTAGATTACAAACTTACTATTGATGGCCCGGGGCCGTTTGTAAAATGCCTACTTGATTATGGAAAAACGACTTGGTTCCTGAATTCATTCTCGGTTCTTTGGAAAGTTCATGGCGAAGGTCCCAGCTCTCATGGCAGGGTAAGCTGAAGAGCAAGGAGGTATTAATTACGGAAGGAATCAAGAATGCACCCCAGGTCTTGCTTGATATACTTGGAGGTAAAGGTGATGCTGTTGGGAAGCCCAACATTGTTGCTGCGAAGGAACGAACTTATCCAAGAGAGTGGGGTATACTGTATGCTATTGCGTCCGAGTCGAATTGAGAGAATTGCTACAGTGCTCGGCTTCTTCTGATCTGCTTTCCAAGCGGATCACACTCAACGGCCCGACGGCCCGACAACCCTCTATCTGCTTACCTGTCATCCTAATATAATCAAGGTCTATCTCTCCACAAGCTATATATATGCCCCTAGCACCGTTGGTCAATAACATGCATCCTATCAATACCCGCTTGACTACGCTCATAATTCAGTGATATAGCTACAGAGTCACCCATGTTGGTCGTTTGAAGGCATACAAAGCTCCATCGTTTCGGCGCCAATGTACTCTACCGCGACGCCCTGACACTGGCGCCTTTGTTTTCATTCCTGCAGGTAAGATGGCGATATGTTGCAGATATCTGCTTGCTTATTCTGTAAAACAGGCCCTACATGATCAACTACGGTCTGAAAGCGTAGCTCCACATTTGCCTCTTGATGTACCAGTACCGATATTGGATTCCTTGGGTTCTTCCTTGGCAGGACTAGGTCTCGAATGATTCACGGTTACCTACAGTGCTGGAAGAGCTTCCCCTAGCTATCTGGTTCGCTTTTGGTGGTGACCTCGGTCGATATATCGCTCAAGTGCGTGTTTACGATTCTGTTCGTCATCGTCAATTCGGTTCAAGAGGTCCTACGTGCCACCAATATATGAAAGGTTTATTGTGCTCGTCGTTCAAGATAGATGTGTACTTGTGTCTTCCCACTCTAATGCACAGCATTGACTTTGAATATCAGGTAATGAGACTGGCGGACATCGGGGGAGCTTACGCACCTCCCCTCTTGATTAGTTCCCGACGGACCTGCAATCATCGCTGCAGGAGGTATCTCGACGGGACCACAAATCGCAGCGTTGTTAACAATGGGTTCTGATGTTGTCGCTTGCTGTGCACTTCTGAATGCATGTATAACAAGAAAATGAAACAGGAATTCCCAGCACTAGCTTCAATGAAACAGCACGAAGTTATTCGTTTGACGATGCCGTATGAACACGTCTCTGGCCGGAAGGAATTGATGGACGTACGATCCCAAAACATGTATTGGCTGATTTTGATCAAGGTCCACAGCTTGAGACTCGTTCAAAGAGATTCTATGAGGCCAAAGAAAAGGAGAATTGAATTGGCTGATGATTTTGGCCGGTGTAGGTGTCGGCGTTGTCAACGATGAGAAAGACGCATTTGATTTTTCATACTTAAACATCGTCGCTTACCTTAACAATGGTTTTCAGACCGTTGTGAAGGACATTCATGAAGAAATAGTCGAAGCTTTGCTCAGCACGTTAGACTTGATTTCAGTCTAGCCTAATTTCGAGCTTGGAAGCCGGTGCTACTTATTGAGAGGAATCTTGTCAGTCTGGCTTGAACAGATTGATAAGATGTACCACGAACGTTCTCATAGCACAGACTGGCGCCCACGTTATGACTTGATTAACTCGATTATGCGGTTCATGATGTCTTTTCTTTGAACATCTCACCGGAGTCTACAGCGTTCTCGTGATCTTGCCGTTACTGATTCTGGCGGTCCGGACGTTCGGTATGAAGGGTTCATAAAGATTGCCGTCTTGCCGTATTTCCAAGTGATTGCTCGAAAATGCTCTCAGGATACATGTCTCTCGTTGTGTTGCTACATGCCGCGTGCATTCTTTTTGTAGGCGGGCTTTCTCCCGAATTCATCGCGTGTCAGATTAAAAAGCCCTCGGGACATTCTCCACTCCTTGATTGTCCACAGGGAACGATATATGTCTCCAATAACGTGTCTGATCCTTTTGCTCATTTTCATAGCATTCAAGAAGCTATCTTGTCACTGTATGATGTATCGATTCTGCATACAAAACAGAACTCATTCATATCCTCAAGCCCACCTACTGGCTACGCGACGATTCTCATTGGAGAGGGTGAATACCATGAAACAATCAGCGTTACAAGGACGGCTCCTTTGAAGCTACTGGTGAGCGCTACTAGCATTCTTGGCTTGCGGAACTCCATAACCATGCATCTTATGCAGGGTCAGCTTCCTCCGTCCTCACTCGCTTCGGTTGCGGATCCAAAATATCCATTGGATGGTGCTCCATCCTCGACGTCGAACTTGGTTCAAGTCTTCGATACCAATTTTGTTCATTTTGGCATGGATGATGCCACGTCTGCGGTCTTGATGGTCGCACCTTCGTTCAACGCATCTTTAATCGGAGCCGGACCCACTGGCGCGCCTCTTCAGCCGCTTGTAGGCAACAGTGACTTCAGGGCATACAATATCGACTGGTCTAATCGTGCTGTTCGTGCGATAGCCTTCCCTTATATCGGTTCAGCATTCACGTTCATGTTATATTGTAGGCCAATTTTGCTATCTCTCAGGCACTAGTAACCGACATCTCGTATTCAAATGCCTCTTTTTATGGATGTTCCTTCGCCAGCTTCCAGGATACATGGTACACAGGTCGTAATGGAAGCACGTATGTCGTGGACAGTGTGATATTTGGCCAGACAGATTGTGAGTGTTCCTCTGATGCTTGCACTACGCCTAATATTCGCGTTACATAGATTTGTTTGGATTTGGCACCGCGTTTGTATGATAGGCTGATTCATATTCACGTTGCCGATGGGCATACTCCTCGCAGGTGGTTCCAGAATGTCATTCTTGCCAATCGTGCTTGTGGCGGCGGTATCGTTGCTTGGAAAGGCACCAATCTCACCGATGCACCGGAGAATCAGTATGGTGCCTACATCTCTGATTCAAGGATAATCAGGGTGTGTATCCAGTCCTTCAGGAACTTGATTTGCTGCCTATGCAAAATAGTCACCCGATGCGAATGCCACTACTGTCACAGACGGACTTTGCTATTTAGGTGAATGATGCCTTTCCATCTCGGGTAGTTTTCTGCCCAGTTGACGTTTGACAGGCCGTCCTTGGAATGACCTCGCGACCACTGTGTTTCTCAACACCTTCATGGATGAAAGCATACGACCAGCTGGATTCACGCCCTTCGGTGGCACGAGGTGTGTCTCCTATGCCCCTCAAGCTTCATTCTGTAGCCTACTGTTGTCTGAGCAGGACTACCATCCTTAATACAACATTTTATGCCGAGTTCAATTCGACTGGTAAGTAGACCTATCCTCTGTGTGTTCATCTCGTTAAGATTGGCAACTTCGGATGATGTTCATTTCATGGTTTAGGTCCTGGTGGAAACACCACTGCACGGGTTCCAATTGAGCATATTCTAACAGCTGAAGAAGCTCATAAATTCGTGCTTGAGAAGATTCTGGGCCATCCGAGCTGGATCGACTTTGAGTATCGTTTCTGAATTTGAACCATATTTGTAATCAGTAGTTCGAGAATGCATCTTTCAAATTCTGTGTTGACCAAGAGGTATCGTTTGACGATGTTGAAGGCTTCCGTTAAGACACCATGTTAGTGTCCTTCTAATGAGCATGAACTGCGACGGCCCGGCGAAAAACGACTTGGGAGAACTCAAAAGATAGACTAATAAGAGCCAACCAACTTCAATGCAGGAGTGGCACTATACAAACTTAGCCATTTCCAAGTCATTGTTGTAATGCTTCTCGAGCGCCTCAACGCCAGACCTGCATCTGTGCAGTACGTTTTGCCCAAGAAAGCGCAAACAGGCACGTATACATCCAGACTGATTTGGAAAGATCATTTGTGCGGCATGGCTTACAGGTTCCGATTGAAGCTCCCTTGAGCGTTTGACAGCCGTTCACCTTATGTCTGGGATTCTAGCAGCACAGTCTCATCAAGTGCCTCTCTGCTGTTCAATGATGCCAGAAGAGAATTCAAGAACACTGATTCATTTAAAAAATCAGGTTTGGTATGTAGGAGATGAAAATAAAACAGGCATAAATTTGTTAACTGAATGCTGCAATTACAGACATATGGCGCTCCCTTAATATCCCTCCTCAGACTCATCGGCGACCCAGATTCTGCCATCAAGTCAACTTTCAGACTTGGCACAACTGCTCAGGTTCATGCACTTGCAATTCATCAATGCAGTGATCTGACGCATCATCTGTATTGAGGCGTCCATTGACCCGGCCGGTCTCTCTTCTGCTCAATCTCATGCTCTGAGGACTGCTACGAAACTTGTCAGGAGATCGTCGTGGATGCTCGGCATGCTGTCATCAGTGTCCGTGTGTTACCTTTCCTCTCTTGAGTTTCAGCAGTGAGGGTAACGGTCATCTAAAAAGACGGTGAGGATGGTATACATTGAATGGCGATTTTCCCGAAGGTCATTTATGGGAGCTGATTGCCGGATTGTATAAGATAAAGGACGGGTGGTTTCGTGAGGATTCATACCAACTTTCCTCAGTGAGTATGTTTCTGTTACCGTATACTTAGCTCAAGCCGATGTTGTGTAGTCATCGTAAGGGTATCCCTGAAACTCTTGGATATTATAGACACCCCCACGCAACAATGGAAGACGTATCGAAGGCACTCATGCAATGAGATGCAATTGAATTCGAGATGAGAGCTATTGAACGACATGTGTGCATGATGTCTAGGATAGTCATCCACATGCAAAGGCTCTCCTTGGAGCCGCTCCAGTGACCTCAGTCGTGTTTTTTCTGGGTCTGTCGTTGGGAGAATCCTTGCAAGTCGGTACCGCGCCAGAAAAACATTGATCGCGTTGAAGCTGACATTTCTGCAGCTTATGGCGCAGATGTCCTGCTTGTAACATCTCCGAATCTCCCGTCGTCTAATGACACCTCCATTGGGAAGCGAGCACAATTGGACCTTACGGCTGATGCTGATCGCAAGAAACTGACTGACCTTGCAAAAGAGGCCGACGTATTTTTGCAGGGGTATCGACCGGGAGGGCTAGAGAAGAAAGATTACGGGACTAAAGAACTGGCGGCGGTGTGAACAGGTATCATTTCCGCTAATCTGACCGCGTGGGGTTGGGATGGTCCATTGAAGGATCGTCGTGGGGTGAAATATACATTTTTTTTTGCTTTAGATGGTTATTGTTGAAAATTCCAGTTCGATTCGTTCATTCAAACAGCCATTGGTTTTAATGTCGCTGAAGGACAGGCATATCAAGATTTTTCGGCCGACGTCGCGGTAGAAATTCTGATTGATACGGAGAGAGCCCATCATTGAAACTTACTTAATCGGTAGAATGGTCAAATCACTCCACCCATGCAAGCTATCGATCACGCTGCAGGTTATCTTCTTACTCTCGGGATCAACGCTGCTCTCTGGAAAAGTATGATGGTGAGAGTGTTGATGGTTTTTACCTATCTCAATGGGCAGACTTTGACTGAACCGTTTTGAATATAGGAGGGTGGTTCATGGGAGGTTCGAGTCTCACTAGCTGCAGTCGGGCAGTGGATCCGGTCACTTGGTCGTCTTATTCCTGGGGAAGCTTTCTGCAAAGGACGACCGTTCCCACTAGGGATCCCTCCTGATCCACAGCTCAGTGGCGAGGCACTAGAGGTGAGGTGGCGGCAGTCAGACATGCCGCCATTCTCTCAAGGACGTCCGTAAGGGAGGGGCCGGAAAGTGCGGCACACATGGGGATGAATGTACACGCGCCGCTATGGCAATAGTTTCAAAAACGGATATGATAAGTGTGTCCCAGAACTTGGCGCGGTTGTGTCATGAATTTGGATCTAAGTCACGAATTGGACACATTAGCTGAGGTCTACAAGGAAAAGAACCTGAGGAGTCGTAGGGGTTCAAGACAATCCTCAAGAAAGTCATCATTCCGACTGAGCTAGCTTTTATGTATATGGCCTCCAATGGCGACTCTCAGAATGCGGAAGGAGCGCGTTCAAGATTTAGTGTCATCATTATCTTCGCGGTACAGTCCCTCGACATTAATGTCTGCTTACTCTTCTTACGCACCTGCAAATGTGTATCCGTCACAGGACAGACTGACTATGCGCCTCAAGGTCTCAAGACTATGCACTCGAACCCGTGGAAGCGAGGGAAAAGGTTTGATAAAAAAAAATTTGAAAGTGTATCAGGTGGTAGACGAGGAGGAGAGAGTGTGAGTGTGTACCTTACGATGAGTTGCAGGACGGATACATCTCGGGCCGGGAGGATTTTTCTCTTGTTACACTCTAAAAATGCAATCTGTGAACAGCCAATAGAATTCTCTGCAGCGATATGTCAGCCATCAGCTCGACCAGAACCCTCATGTCATACGGTTTAAATAATAATCTTTCAACCGTAATCCACGATGACTGAGCCTCCAGCTGATGCAACGTCGTGCTCTAGTGCGCCAGGAGAAAACGAGTTAGACATGATTCATCAACCTTCAACTGCTTATGACTTCGGCTTCATTCCGATACCACGACGACTCTGTTATGATCCCACCAAACCTTTTCACTTTGGTTTGGTTTTGAACGTCTCATTTGGGTTTGCGAGTACCTTTGGTGGGGTTTCAATCATTTCTAGCTATAACAGTGCTGATACAATATGGCCCAGTGGTTGCAAACCTCTATTATTGCCAACCTTTGCTCAGTGAGCCTCTTTGTCACTCAATGGAACTCAAATGTTGATAAGTATTTTGTGCTTGATTACAGTACAATTTTCGGAATCGTTCAACGTGTCCTATAATGAGGTTTCTAGGTTTGTCAGCTCAGATCTGATTTCAAGTGGCACATACTCACTCGTTTAGAATTCCTACTCTCATACAAGCTGGGTCAGTTTTATATTCTAGATCAAGAGTTTGGTTGAATTGATTGATTATGAAGTTATGCTACTGGCCTTCTCCTTATATCACCCCTTGGTGACCTAGTTCGCCGACGACAGCTTCTTATCCTTTTAACGCTTCTGTCCACAACTCTGACTATTGGCCTCGCTATCACGAATAATCTCATTGCGTTTGAGGTTTTGTCTTTTCTTGTCGGGATGTTTTCCGTTGCCCCCCAAATTCTCGTACCATTGGCCGCAGACCTAGCTCCGCCAGAACGACGTGCTTCCGCTATCTCAGTCGTCCTTTCAGGCCTGCTTTTCGGCATTCTTATTGCAAGAGTTCTTGCAGGGGTAATTGCGGAGTTTACGACATGGCGGGTCGTATACTACATGGCGATTGGAACTCAGGCTGTTGTATTGCTCGGGATGCATTTTATACTTCCTGACTATCCTTCTAAAAACAAGGATTTGACATATTGGGAAATTCTCTGGACGATGGCAAAGTTCTGCGTCACAGAACCGTTACTAATTCAGGCGTCGCTTATTAACCTTGGATCAAGCGCCTGCTTTAGTAATTTCTGGGTGACCTTGACATTTCTCTTAGGAGGACCACCATATAACTACTCGACGTAAGTGTCGTTATTTCACACGATATAGTGATCCTGAGGAGCTCTACAGACTGGTGATTGGTTTGTTCGGCCTAGTTGGCATGTTTGGCGTTTCCATGGGTCCTTTGGTTGGACGATTTATTGACAGTCTTGTTCCGTGGTACGCGTCCCTCATAGGAATCATATGCCTCATCTGCTTTCAGGCCATCCAAACTGGTGCTGGTGGTATCAATATTGGTGCTGTAATTGTTGCAACCTTTGGACTAGATGTTTTTCGGCAAATGCTACAAGTGTCACTCTCAACTGCGGTGTTTGGGTAAGAGGGACTGCACTTTTTTCACTCAAAGATCTTAGCATCGCTCGTAGAATCTCTGTAGCAGCTCGGGCAAGACTCAATGCCATCATGATCCTCTCTGTATGTTGTCTTGCAGTTCTTTGTCAGGTCCATGTTCCAATACATTGAAACGATAGATCTTCATTGGTCAAGTCCTCGGTACATCCGTGGGTACCAAGGTGTTTGTCACGTATGGTTGGAGGGCAGGAGCTGCACTTAACATGGGTTGGTATGGTTGGCAACTTTTCATTCTCCTCTTGCGCGGTCCCCATTGTAACCGTTTCACATGGATCGGGTACGAAGGCGGGCTTGAGGCGCGCAAGTCTGCTGTGGAAGCTAGAGTACGAGCCTTACAGACATGCGAAAATTCCTCTGCTGGAGATGGCGAGAAGAATGTTTCGGAAAAGAGGCAGTCCTCGCCTAAGGGTGAAAATAACAAATCATAGATATAGGGAATTTGGAGTTGTATTGGTTGCATTATGATACATTTTTGGACACCGTATTTTTTATTTTTTTATTTGCTTCGTTGCCGGAGCATTGTTGACTATTGTAATATCAAACAGATCATAATTGACCGGGGCCAGTGGGTCATTTGAGTCAGTCATTTGGTCAGGGAAAATTTGATGGGTCACAATGCTGGCAGCCAATAGTGTTTCCCAAGGAAATACTGAAAGAGAAACCTGTAATACCATTTCCAAACAGTGTATTTCCCATGCAACAAGGCTCTAGACAATGGAACCAGCCTTTTTCCATGGGGAAAATCTGTCCAAGGAATGGTATACCATGTTTCTTTTTCCATTTTTCCCGTGGAAACATATACTAGTGCCAGCAGTGTCAGTGAGGTCAGCCAGATATTTCCATGCTGGGGTCAAACCTACATGTAATATACCAAATGAACTTGGACATACTTCCCTGAAGGCACCCTGAACGTGTGTGTCATGGCTTGCCAAAAGGAGTGGGTACATAAGGATGAAGAGAAGTGCAACTTGACAGACTTTGGAGCCCGCTGCAAATTTTGTACTAGTACAAAAGTGGCGGAGATCCAAGCACAGGAGGCACAAGCTGTAGCTGCTGGGACCATTGAGGCAGAACAATCAAATTCAATTCTTATATTATGATTGACCTGGACACTTTGGGAAATCTTGTAAAAATCTGGAGAAACACGTGTTAGAAAGAGGTCATGTGGTTTCTAGCAGGTGTTCTCGAGAATCAGTGTAAGTAGAATGTCAGAAATAGTAAAGAAAGAATCTTTGTGTTCCTAAAATGTTACCTGAGAGATAAGAAAAAGATTTCTTTCACTTTTTCTTGGGAAATACATAGGAAACACAAATTGTGTTTCTCTTCTGCTTTTATATAGAAATACGTGAAATGTACCTTTTTCTCTTTCCGGAGTTACTTTTCTTAAGTTTCTAAAAAGTGTTTCTTAGGTAACCTTTCTATGTTTATTGAAAAAACTGATTACAAAGAATATTCTGTTCCTAGAGAAACACTGATCAGAAAACCTTAAATTATTCCTTAGGAAACTCCATTTGGATATACATATCTTGTTGACAAGCATGGGCACTCAGCACATGGGTACATACTCATCTATGTATGTACCTGTATTTTCATGACTGTACATTTAATATACTATAATTGACAATCTATATTGTGAACATGAATGAGCAAGTCTCTCTCTAGGAACAGTAATATTCTTTGTAATCAGTTTTTTTGATTCAACATAAGAAATTACATAAGAAACACTTTTTAGAAACTTAAAAAAAGTAACTCCAGAAAGAGAAAAAGGTACATGTCATGTATTTCTTGAACAGCAAAAGAGATACACAGTTTGTGTTTTCTATATACAGTGGCTCAAAAAACTGTCCCAATGTTTTATACTTTTTGAAAGATGACATTGGCATGAAGGATTGGAAGTATCT
>JABFYK010000182.1:0-22565 GCA_018849495.1 Termitomyces sp. T123_Mx157
ATGGAAAGAGCGAGCGGGGTCCAGAGGGTCTTTGAACGGCTGGGGGTTGGGGCTTGTGTGGATTTCTTCAACTAAGGCGCGTAATTTGTTCCAGAGGTTGGCGTCGATCCCCAAGGTGCCTTGCATGGTCTCTGGGAGGTTTCCCTGCAGAAAGTGTTTGTGGAAGTCGAGGAGTTGATCTGCCCAGACCTCCAGAGTTGCGGGGGTGTTGGGGTAGCCTAGGCCGAGGAGGAGGGTGCAGACGTGTCTTGCAAACTCCGCGGAGGAGATGCGGAGGGAGCGGAGGACTTCATTGTGTTGCTGGACATATGCTTTGACTCATTGCTGTCTGGGGGAAGGGGGAAATTGAGCAGGGAATGGCAACTGGGCAGGGGAATAGTTATCTATTTGTTCCGGAGGGATTGGGGCGGCAGCAGCAGCAGGGTAGGCATAGTAGTGGGTGGGGGGAAGGTAGGCGGGGTTGGGGAGTGCTGCTGGATATCCTCCAGGGTACGTGCAGGGGTAGGTGCCATTGGCCAGGAGTGCGGGAGGGCGGCGCCAGCCCAGAGGAATTTCCTGGCTGATAGAGGGGGCATAGAACACCTGGTTAGGGATAGGGGTCCAATGGCGGGGAATGTATTGGTCTGCCAGAGGGCCTGGGTAGAACGGGGCGTACTGATTTTCAGGGACCAGCCAACCATAGATGTCGGTTAAGTAGCCGGCAGGGTTGTAAGCAGGGTTGTAAGCAGACATCAAGAACAGGGTAAGGGGGAGTCTTGATATTATGTCAGGTTCCGCTGACTCAGAGGCTCAGCAACACTGGGCGAATCCTTACTAGGCGGACTCGGTGTCCTGCCCTTATAACCTAGTGCTCTGGGAGGGTGTGGGCTTGGTGAAACTTGTGAGGGGAGCTTACGAGGAGTGGCCCGAGCAAGTCTGGAGTGGTCCGGGAGGGTCTAAGACCAAGTATGGAAGGTGTCTGAACTGAGGCAGGTCTGAGGAGAGGTGCGGGTAAGTGGAGGCTTTGGGAGTGGCGGAATCAGAGCCAAAGTCTGATAGGAGATCAATCAAGAAGGGTAGAGTGTTGAAACCGAGCAGGGGGCGAGGTCCGGAGGGTTGTAAGAATGTTCAGAGTTTGTGGCGTGTGCGCGGAGTTTGTACTGATGTCGGATATGTACAGGACTTAGGAAAACAAAGAAAATATGCACAGTCAAGATGAGACAGAGGCTAGACGAGACGGAGGCGAGACGAGACGGAGGCGAGATGAAACAAAGCAGAGAAAAGAGATAGATTTGAGACAGAGATAGAAACAGAGAGAGAGAAAGACAAGAGAAACCAGTAACCAGTAAGTGTAATATCAAGACTAGGGTACTAAGAGCTATCCTACGGCTTATATACTAACTACTGGAACACTCTGGAGAGGGGCGGATGCAATGGCGGGGTCTGGCGGAGCTGAGCGGAGCTGTTGGGTGTTGGGTACGATCATGGGGCAGGTCACGGCAATGTCCTGATGAGTGTAATAGGAAGTGCAGGCTGCTCCAGGATCGTCCGGGCGCTCCCGGGTAGGCAAATCAGGGGAATTAATGGAAGGCATGCATCAGGACCCGGGGCAGTGGTAAGGGTTTCAGGGATCCAGGGGAAGCGCTGACAGTTGCGAGGAAGGCATGGAAGTTGTCCCAGGGGCCGTCAGGGTTTGCCGGAGAAGCGTCGGGTTTGTCTGGGGCAACTGTGGAGGGTGCGTAGTGGACAGGAAATTGGGGAGGGGTTTCTGGGATGTAGGAGGAGCTGGTAATGGGATTGGGGTTTGGAAGTGGGTCATGACAGCGGCTATGCAGGGCTTCCAGGCCAGTGTTAGGAGACTTGTTCTGCTGTAAGGGCAACCTCCGGAGCGGTGGATCTGAGTCATGCAGCTAGCAAAGGGGAATCCAAAGTATATTAGCATAGTAGACAACAATACAATCAGTAACTAATCACCTAGCAGAGGGGAATCCAAAGAGAACAAGTCTAAGGATCCCCACTGCTTGGCATGGTGCATCAGTGGTGGCAGAGGCATGGGAACTACTGTACAGGTGTCCAGAGTCAATCCTAACCCTAGAGCAATGGTTGCTGAGGTAATACAGAGATCTCCGCAGTTCTGGGAGGAGCCATGGAGGTGTCAGATGAGCTGCAGAGGTGCTGGAACCAGTCTCAGAGGTTGGAAACAAAAGTCTCCTGACAGTTACTGGAGGAGCCCCAGACAGGATGGGGGCCCATATTCTTGCTCTGGTCTTTCTAGTAACACTGGTCAATTTGCATCACAAAAGCCTTGTAGCTGTTGTGTGTAGGCTGTTTGGGTGCAAGGCAGAGGACATCCTTGATCTGTTGGAGAAGGGTATGGCAGAGGGCAAACCAGAGGGCATTGTAGTTCCAACCTGTCTCATAGGCTTCTTGTTCAAAACAGATGATGAAAGTCATGAATTGTTCATTGTTGCACATCTGGAGATTGAAGAGATTCTCCTCTGCTTCTGCCACTGTGTCAAATACTCCAAACTTACTAGAGAATTCCTGTGTAAAGGCAAGCCAGTTGGAGAGTACAGGATTGTGAGGGTCAGCAGAGCAATGTAGAGGTCAAAGGTGGTACCCTGTAAGTACAAGGCAGCAAAAGCTACCTGAGAGCTCTCAAGCCGGAAGGTTATGAGTTTGGCTTGGAACATGGTGAAACATTGAGTGAGGAAGGTCCACCATCTCCAGGGGTCACAACCATTGAAGGGCTCTGGTTTTTGGATGTCAAGCTTGCCTTCTTGAGCCAGGGCATCACAGGTGTTATCCTGGGGGTTTTGGGTTTGGTGCAGGGGTCTGGCATTGTAGTAGTAGTAGTAGTGGTTCCCCCCCGTGCTGATGCATTGCAATTCCATTCCCACGGTTGATTTATCCTGTACTCAATGTTGTCCCGCAGCATTGAACTCCATGTCCTGATATAAATCTTTACTGCGTATATTTAGTTTTCCAACCTTCTTGTAAACAGTGGTTCTCTCTTTTTGTGCCCTCAAATTCTTTTGCTTTACTTGAATGGCCAACGCATCGAAAATTGAAGAAATGAGCATGACTCGCAATCGCCTTACAATATATATCAAATCTTTTCAGAACATACTTAACACACTTCAGCGGCACAACTTACGTACTTTTTGCATGGCACACCCGCACCCGCCGGCGTTAACAGAGTCTAGCCCACAACTGCGACAACGTAGACGTCCCGAATTTCCTCACAGGTTCATGGTTCTGAAGATGTTATGTTTCAATCCACTATTTGTGTAAATGCGAGACAACGAAATCCGTGTTTTTCATTCTCTTACTCAATCAATATCATCTGAGTGCATGAATCAATTGAATATGCTGGACGCCAGTCAAACTCCACACAAACAGATTGGTGAGTCAGTCCTGACATGTCTACGTAGTATATGCTCGCTGATTCATTGAGATCATGCTAAGGTAATAATTTTCGTTGCTTCTACCAACAAGGCGTGCAATCTATGTATGTTTTTGATAACGCAGCGAAGAAAAGCATCAGGTCTGCAGTATTAGAAGAATTTAGTTGCCCATCTCCTTAGCAAGCTGCTCCGCCTTGGTTTTCACATCCTCAATTGTGCCAGTCTGGATTATAATAAATCAGCAGGAGTCGTGAAAGCTTTATGAAAACATAGTTCTACTCACCATATAGAAGGCAGATTCAGGGAGGGAATCGTGGGCACCAGACAGAATCTCCTTAAAGGAACGGATGGTGTCCTTGAGAGAAACGAGCTTACCCTCAAAACCAGTAAAAACCTGGGCAACCTGGAAAGGCTGGGACATAAAACGCTGAATCTTGCGCGCACGCTCAACCTGAAGTTGTGATTAGTAATAATTATAACATTGTGAGTACGAGAACATACGGTCAACTTGTCCTCCTCCGACAACTCGTCCATACCCAGGATAGCAATGATATCCTGAAGCGACTTATAGTCCTGGAGGATCTTCTGAACGGCAGTGGCAACATCGTAGTGCTCTTGACCAACCTGATTATGACACGTCAGCCTTTAATGATAAGGGAGAGGAAAAGAAAGCCTTACAATACGAGGGTCCAACATGCGCGACTTGGAATCAAGAGGATCGACGGCGGGATAGATACCCAACTCAGCAATACCACGAGACAACACAGTGGTAGCGTCCAAGTGGGCGAAGGTAGTGGCGGGGGCGGGATCAGTCAAATCGTCGGCGGGGACATAGACGGCCTGCACGGAGGTAATTGAACCCTTCTTGGTGGTTGTGATACGCTCTTGCCTACGATCGAACAACTGTAAGACATGGCGGCCAAAGAGACCAATTCAATCCAAACTTACATGCCACCCATATCAGTGGAAAGTGTGGGTTGGTAACCGACGGCAGAAGGGATACGGCCGAGCAGGGCAGACACTTCCGAACCAGCCTGAGTGAAACGGAAAATGTTGTCAATGAAGAGCAACACATCTTGACCTTCCTCGTCACGGAAATACTCCGCAATGGTAAGACCAGTGAGAGCAACGCGAGCACGCGCACCAGGAGGCTCGTTCATCTGGCCGAAGACGAGAGCGACTTTGGAGTCACCCTGGAGGTTGATGACACCAGTCTCAATCATCTCGTGGTACAGATCGTTACCCTCACGGGTTCGCTCACCGACGCCTAGAACACTCGTTGAAATGAAAATTCATGAAACGAATGGTAAAAGAACTTACCACAGAAGATGGAGAAACCACCGTGAGCCTTGGCGACGTTGTTGATGAGCTCCTGAATCAACACGGTCTTTCCGACACCTGCACCACCAAAGAGACCGATCTTTCCACCACGGGCGTAAGGAGCGAGAAGGTCGACGACCTTGATACCAGTCTCCAAAACCTCGGCGGTAGTAGACTGGTCAACAAATGGAGGAGGGTCCGCATGAATGGGGGACATCTTAGCACCCTTGATAGGACCGCGCTCGTCAATGGGTTCACCAATGACATTCATGATGCGGCCCAGGGTTGCAGTACCGAGGGGGATGGTAATAGGAGCACCAGTGTCAATAACCTTGGTTCCACGGACCAAACCTTCTGTACCATCCATAGCAATGGTACGAACTGAGTTCTCACCCAGATGGGAGGCAACCTCGAGAACGAGACGACCACCACTGAAATTCTGGACCTCCAAGGCATTGAGAATGGGGGGAAGGTTATCGGTCTCGAACTGAACATCGACAACGGCACCGATAACAGTTTTGACCGTGCCAACGGAAGCGGTAGATTCCGTCGCGTATGTGCGTGCGGCTGTGAACGGGTAGGGGATTAGTAAATTTTTTCCGAATTGCTCGAAATATGGAGAATGAGGGTGGATAAAGGTAGAAAGGTATAAATAGGCTGAAAGAACACGAGATACTGACCAGGAGCAGACGCTGAGGCACGGGAAGGGCGAGCCGAGTTCGACCGCTGCTGGGTCCTGGGGAGAGCAGACCTGGTCAAGAGAGTGGAAGTGGAGAAAAACGCGTTTGTTTTGTTGGCGCTGTTCCATGCTCTCTTAGAGATGCGAGCGACGGCACCACGGGAGGTCAACATGGTGGAGAAACGATGGTGTCGAGGGTATTTGGTGGAGGAAAGTTAGTCGTTGTTAAAATTCCGACACGTCGGAAAAGTTCACACACTCCCGGCTTCATCCGCGCTCCGGGCAAACTCTCATAATAAATGTATGTATGTATTACTATCATGCTCTTTTGATCTCAACAACTCCTTAGTCTACTGCGAGATTCAGTGATGATGTATCCTAAATTGGCTTGTCGCGTCGGCCCAGAAGATACGACTTGGAAATTGCGAGTTTGAACCTTATAATACATCGAATGAATGAATGCATGAAATACAGATATTCACTTTTTCGCGATTCGGAGCTTGTTGCTATGTTGCTATAAACGATATCTACCTACACTACATTCCCGAATTTGAGAAGGCAACAGACTGAAACAGGTGATAACGCTGATGCCGACAGATTACAGTGCATCTATTGAACATTGAATTGAGCGACTGCCAAGAAACACAGATGTCCTCAAGCGACTTATAGGTGGTGTTCTTTTCTTGAACTCTACATCTTCATTTATTTATTTCCTCCATTTTATTCAAGGACCACTGCCGGTTACGCCTCTACACAATAATCATGAATTCATATCATCTACATCGACTGTCATACTTTTCTGGTTAGAAACAGAACCCATGTCCAGTGAGCGCGCACGTCCTTGATTTGCTGCTCGAGAAGTATGTACGTGCTTGTATATACGTATTGTAATACCAGAGGCGCATCGCATCAACACGAAATTAGGCATACAAAAAACAAGTCAATACAAAAGTTGATTCAAATCCAATCTCACCGCGTTGGCCGCGTATTTTTCGCCCTGATTTGTGGCTATCCCCTACTCATTATCCCCGCGCGCACTGAAGGGCACTGAGATGTCTTTGCTTTCCGATAGGCAGAAAGAAGATTTGTGCGTCAAGCTACATCACATATCGTTGACTTAACTAAATATCCCATGTCATAGGCACAAGTCTATGCTTGATTATCTATACGCCAACAACTTTGTTGCGGCCTTCAACGCTCTCAGAGCTGATGCAGGAACTCAGTACACTCCCGATCCGAAAGCAAAGTATGCTGGTCTTTTGGAAAAGAAATGGACTAGCGTCATCCGGTTACAAAAGAAAGTAAGTGTTTCGCCTAGTCCTACGTGAAATGCATTGTACACTTATCTGAGGTTGTCTGGTAGATTATGGACCTGGAGAACCGCAACGCTGCTTTGCAAGAAGAGTTGTCTTTATCACCTGCTAAGCGAGCTGCTACCCAGATGGACTGGTTTCCGCGAGCGCCTGCAGCTCATGTCCTTACAGGGCATCGATCTCCAATCACGCGCGTTGCATTCCATCCGCAATACTCAATAATTGCCTCCGCAAGTGAAGATGCCACGGTCAAGATATGGGATTGGGAGACGGGAGAGTTTGAGCGCACCCTCAAGGGTCATACGAAGGCGGTCATGGACGTCGAGTTCGACCACAAAGGTCACCTTCTAGGTTCGTATCCCTTCAGACTTTTTGAAGCTCCCTGAACATTCTCCTTTTTCTTGAATCTCTTCGACAGTGACCTGTTCATCAGATCTCTTCATCAAAATATGGGATTCTCAGAACGAGTGGAAAAACATAAAGACTTTCCCTGGTCATGACCATTCTGTGTCCGCTGTGCGTTTTATGCCTGGGGACCAATATATCGTGAGCGCGAGCAGAGATCGAACTATTAGAGTATTTGATATCGCTTCAACGTATGTCATTCGCCTTTCGCCCGACTTCACGCCTCTAACGTAGGGCTTTAGACATTTAGTTAGGACGATTTCGGGTCATGCAGAATGGGTACGGTGTGTAGTGCCGTCCGATGATGGAAAATGGCTTGCGAGTGGCTCTAAGGATCATGTATGTGACATCTTATTGAATGAGAGACCGCTTAATCTCCCCTCTAGACTGTTCGCATCTGGGATGCCCAGACCGGAGAATCAAAGCTGGAGTTGAGGGATCATGAGAATGATGTGGAAGTAATCACTTTCGCACCCGTCGCTGCTTATGCTGCCATACGAGAATTGACCGGAACTCCGGTTAGTATCGCCGATACCATTCCGTTCCTAACAAGATGACTTGACTTGTGATCTAGAACACCGATCGCGCAAAGCGTCCAGGGTTGTACTTAGCCAGCGGCGCCCGAGACAAGACAATCAAGCTATGGGATGCCCAAACCGGTCAATTGCTACGAAATCTCGTATGTTAGTTATTTTGTCACCCGGGCAATCCTGATTTCTGTCATGAAGCCCGGTCACGACAATTGGGTCCGCGCTTTGGCCTTTCATCCGTCTGGAAAATATCTTCTCTCTGCATCGGATGATAAGACCATACGTATATGGGAACTCTCTACAGGACGATGTGTGAAGACCGTCGACGCCCACAACCACTTTGTAACTACACTTGCTTGGGGTCGACAAACAAACTCTGGAGGGACGGCTGCAACCAACGGCATCGTTCCAGAGGCCTCATCAACAGCAGACCTTGAGAAATTAGTGAATGTCGTTGCCACCGGAAGCGTCGACCAGACCATCAAAATCTGGCTTCCATGATTCCAATGTTTTAGTCGTCTCGTATCCTGTGCTGGATACCAGTGCAGGGTAGTCGATCGATCCAAAGCCATTGCTCCCCAGGCAATTGGGTCTCGGCTTGCGGGACGAACGCAGCCGGGCCCTCGCCCACAGAGTGGCTTTTTGCCCGTGTCTCTGGTGTAAATGTGCCAAGGTAAGTGTTATTCTTAGGCACATCTGCGGATACGTTCAGCCATAATTTTCGTAGGCGGACGCAATGCTCAGATTACGCAATACCTCATACATTACCTCCATACCCTGACATCACATGTGATGAAATTCGGGCTATCAACAATCCTTAGCATTCACGGTCTTTTCCATGATCAGAACGTCATGTTCTTCTTTCTCTCTTTCGATGATACTGCTCGTATACCCGTATTACCCAGTTTGTCATTTATATCAATCTGTACCACCTTCAGCATTCTTTAGCATCCATTCTAGAATAGAATAATCGAAAGCACTTTGGTCAGCTGTCATGTTGGTGCGTGAGTGGCGCAATGGTTAGTCAGTTTCCAAAAATGGAATGAACACCGGGTGAAGTTTTTAGCCGGCTTCAACCGCCGGCAATGCATCGGTTCCCGATCTCAGAATGTTCCTCAGCGTAATAGTGGCCACAAGCTCGCAAAATGTAAGTTTATCAAGCGATATTTAGCAGCTCTAGATTAGATTAGGAGATACTATGGCAAGATTGAATGATTATAGTACTCGCTTGAAGATTGTTGACATTGTCTACAGTGGCATGGCATGGAGATCGGAGTTCCTATATATTATATATTAAGTACACGTATGCCCGAACAGTGGGCTTGAGGCTACGTATGCATGTCCAAAATGATGCATTATCCCAAGAATAACATCTTCCTAGTTTGTCAGTGATAGACATACTGCTCGTAACCCGCATGCATATCGGAATCCGAGGAAGGGTGCGCAATGGCTACCCCCTGTGGAGTGTAGTGCTCGCCAGATACGTATAAAGATGGACTAAGAAATTGAGGAGAACAACCGTCTTGAGAGTGTACTGAGAGGTTAAGCCCAACATCTGGATCCGAAAATTGCGGGTAATTCAAAAAAGTGCTCGCTTGATAACCGGGTCAGAATGTATCGCCAATAAGGAACTGTAGAACGTACGACAAGACGAGGGCTCTGATACGTCCTCTGACGAAGCCGGCGAATATTCGATGTTGATATCATTCGATAAAGGTTCCGACCTGCAATCGAATGAGACGTATGGCATTGCTGAGCCAAAACCTACTTACCCTGTGCTTCCATCGCTCTGATATCCCCATGGACGAACTTTCGGCGAGGGGCGAGGTTGAGAAGTTGTGTCGGTTCTGGCTCCCGAAGACAACAGGCGGGAGTCAAGTGTAGGGTCGAAAAGAGGCATGGCTTGGGGGGAAAGACTTCCTTGAGAAGCCCATCGCTGAGTGTATGATGGTTGTCCAGAGAAACCATCTACTGGGCGAATATTGGAATAATGAGACGTGTTCCTATTAAACCCAACTCCATGCGAACCTATCAAAGTAGAATGACTTTGAACGCGGCGCATATCGGGTAATTGAGAAGTTCGGGGATCTGATTGCGTATATTGCAAAGGAGGAGGGTTGTGATACTGCGGCGCATTCTCGTCAAATGTAAAGGGCTGTGTATAGTTCTCGCGTATCGTCTCGAAAGTCACCGTATTCAAGGGAAGTTCAGAAGGCTCATCCGTGTGGAGTGTGGCAGGTATGGACGACACCCTGCGGAGGGATCGATAGTCAGACAATGACTCGTAATTTTGAGAATGATGATTTCGGAGCTGTTGTGTGTGTTGAGGGCCATGTGAGTAAACACGCGGATTGGGAGAGGATCGTAGGTCAGCGGAAGAAATAGCATTGCGAAGCCGAGCTTTCGAAGGACCGCGAGTGCGAGGCTCTCGAGACGAGTATTGACAAATAAGTCCTCGAGTAGTGCATCTCTGGCATACTGGATGCTCTCCAGAACACTAAAACAAGTCTCAGAACACGATCGATGGAAAGCTTTAGTTACACACTTTAGTTTTGCGTTCGCGACACTTGTCGCATGCTTGTACAGTGCGCTGCCGCTCAGAAGGTGTGGGGGTTGGACGACCGGGAGGGACCTGTTCAGCTTCTAGGGGAAGCGAGACACTTGGGTCGCCGCCGGTGGGAACGTGAGCTTCTACCGGAGTAAGATAGATGCCAGACCCCGTCCCAGACGACTCGGTTGAAGAAAAGTAAGGTGTTGTATCCTCGGTTTTTGCGTCGATCCACTCAGACATGGTATGGCGTATTTGTGGTAATGGATCCGAAACAGAGGGACGTGGTCAGAGATTCGTGGCTACAGATCTTCTGGAGGGTCGAGCACCGGATGAGCGATAGAGGATGTTGAGCAATTTAAGGCTTGAGAGAGCAAGTAGAATGTAACCGTAGAAAGAGAGAAGGTTATCAGGCTTTGGACCCCGAAATTCAAACGGAGAGGTTTTAGTTATGCGTTCCATTCAATAAGGCAACTGAGACACTTTCATACTCCGCGGCTCATAGCAGATCTCTGAATCTCTGAACTACATGGATATAAAAGGAAACTACGCCTGGACCGGGAAGGAACATTTTAGCTTGATGATGATTCAAACATTATAGAGAAGATACCCCAGACTCACAAGAAAATATATTACCCACACTATTTCTTGAACTGCTCATTGAACTCCCGTCCAATGAGCATGCGCCTGATCTCTTGCGTCCCAGCACCAACCATGTAGAGTTTGGAATCCCTCACAATACGGCCCATCGGATATTCTTTATTCGAGGCATAAACGTGAAAATGCTGGCATTTTTGAGATGTATGATCGAACTTGCCATTTATGTATCCATTACCCCCGAAACACTGCATTGCCTCTAGCGCCACTTCGACAGCTTTTTCAGTCGAGTAAAGAATTGCTCCCGCACAGTCCTGTGGATAGTCAAGTGGAGCATAAGAGTAATTAAATGTTAACTCACTCTTCTACTAATGTTGCCTCGATCACACGCTCGCGCGACAGCATAGACGTAGGAACGACTGGCGTTGAGTTTGGTGTACATATCAGCGATCTTGGCTGACAAGGTCAAATTAATGACGAGAAAGTCGAAAAAAGATTCCCACTTCTTACCTTGCATTAATTGGAAGGTTCCGACAGGTTGTCCAAACTGCTTTCTATCATGAACATACTCCACAGCTTCGTCAAAAGCAGCCTGCATCAATCTGCATCAAATCAACTGGGTGTATCCAAGCTCTAGAAGATGTATCTCACCCTAAAGGACCACCACTTAAGACTATTCGCTCTAGGTCAAGGCCGGACATCAAAACGCCTGCCCCTTTGTTTACTTCACCGAGTACGTTTTCTTGGGGGATGTAAGCAAGGATACTCAATACGAATAGACGATTTTACCATCAGGTACTTCACAGTTGTCAAAAACCAACTCGCATGTATCACTTCCTCTCATGCCAAACTTATCTAGTTTCGGGCTTGTTGAAAATCCGCCAAATCCTTTCTCAATGATAAATGCCGTTATGCCCTTCGAACCCAGCTCCGGTGCTGTCTTGGCGTAGACTACCAACGTCGACGCCACCGGTCCATTTGTTATCCTGATCCCCGTTCAGAAGTCAGGGTCATTACGCCCTAGAACATAAAAAAGACGTACCAGAATTTACTCCCGTTCAGTTTCCACCCTCCTTGTATTTTCTCTGCCCTTAATCGCATGCTCACAACATCGCTGCCACTAGTGATCTCACTCATCGCCAAGCTACCCACCTTAGTTCCGTTAACCAGGTCCGTAAGATATTTAGCTTTTTGATTATCGGTTCCATGCCGATGAAGTTGATTGACACATAGGTTCGAGTGAGCGCCGTATGACAGTGCCACCGAACCGGACGCAGCAGAGAGTGCTTCCATGGCAAGTGTATGATAAAAGTAACCGAGTGAAAGACCGTTATACTTTGAGGCCACTGTAATGCCGAGAAGGCCCATTGAACCAAGCTTCTCCCAGAGATCCTGCGTTTCCCGAGATCGAGGATCGTAAGCAGTAACAAACGTTGGAAAACCGCAACGCTTACAGCAGGAAATGTATTTGTTTTGTCAATCTCGGCAGCTCGAGGAGCAACTTCTTTCTGAGCAAATTCCATTACTGCATTTCTAAACTGTGAAGATTGGGCAATTGAGACATCAAAGACAAGTTAGTGCGGACTAACGCACTTCTGCCTCCTCTTCACTCAGTCCGGCGACGTCATTATTGTAGGTCGAAGCGTATCTCCTCAAGGACACTGTGGGGGCCCAAGCTGCTGTTACAAGTTGTCTGCGACGAATGGTATTGATCAAGGATCGTACTAAAGACATTGAGACGGAGGGTAAGAAGAAGTGACGCTACGTGGAGCAGTTGGGCCTCGAACCAAGTTTGGCGCGACCCTGTAGATTCGGACCATTTCCGCCGGTATCTATAATCGCCATCACGTGGAGCGCAATCCTGGCAGTATTCGTAAATCCGTTTAAGCTGCGAAACCTTAAGTTGAAGTTTCTATATACGAAATACGGAAATGAGATCATGATATAAAATCCGTCGCGATGATCTCCATCTCTTGGTCAACGTGAATATAATAGTAATGAAACTATTATCCTCTCCACACACATCGTTCCGCCTCATCTTCAGATTTAGTTCTCTGGTATGGCCATCTGGCGTCAACACAAACTTTTCGGCCACCTCCAGAGCCATAAGCTTCTGTAATCTCCTGATCTAATTTTTCCCATTTCTGAAGTCGGGCCATGTCTTTGGGATCCAAATCAATGACCATGATCTGCTCAGGTTTCACTTGTTCTGCATGCACTGTTGGTCCAAGCCGATCGAAGCGAATAATAATGGAACAATCTTTAAAGGTTGCTGAAAGGAGATAAGCCAGGAGATAGATGCGGAGATGCGCTGGTGCCGGGTTAGCGTGATTGAACTCTGCATACGAGGACAAGTACGTGTCCAAAAAGTGTGTCCAATCGGTCATATCAGGTTCGATAGACGTCAAATAAGTAGAACTGGAACCGATGGGTAAGGACGGAAAAGAGGCTATGTCGATTCCATTTAATTCCCGTTGCGCCAAGTGCCAGAGTCTGGAAAGGCCCTCGATGTCAAGAGCATCAAGGGAACGCTGGAGGGTAGAGAGAGTGCGAAGCACTGGGGTTTGCAATAGTATAGGTAGTAGGGCTTCTACGAAAATTTCGCGGAGGTCCTTGAGAGATATTTTGGGATCGAAACCGCTCGAGAACATAAGAGATGCCTAGATGAAGTTTGGTCTCCAGCTTTGAATCGATATACGATGATTGACATACAGCAGAAGGAACGATCTTTTCACCATGGACAAATATCTTGAGATTGTTGACCGTTCCATTGCTCTCATTCCAAGTATCCCAAAGATCACATATCGCTTTTTTGATGCGATTCTTGTCTTCAGAGAACAAATCTAGAGGGCAGTAGCTCAAAGATGCAGCCTCTCCTATCTTTAACCTCATTGCAGAGTGCATGCAGAATCTACATGTCCGAGACTTGACATTTCGAGTAGCATCAGAAAGATGTATCGGAGAAGGCAAGAACCCCCACTTCGGCTGGATCAATGCCCATGTTTTTCTTCGCAAGTTATAGAGACAAGATAGAGATAGCTCACCTTGATTTCGACCGACACCCAATCACCACCAACAAGATCTGTCGCAAGTACACCCTTTCTGCGCGTCACATCAATTTGGTCCTTGACTCTCCTATCCTTGGGTCGCTTGGCATCGTGAAGAGAAATGAGGGACTCGAGCCATTCACATGAGACGTAGACAGACTCCAATCGAGGCAAATGTTCAATCGGGATAAGCCTCTCCACACATTTCTGCTGAAACTCAATCATGGGATCATCGGCTTCGTTTTGTGTGCCCAAAGTGGATGGCGTTTGCGAGTCGGTCGTAGGAAGAACTGCCTTCCTCAGGCGCAGAACAGTACCATCAAATTGTGCGTCAGGTGGACCAACATAAGAGAAGACGATAGTCGCTCCGCCCTCTGAGACATATCTCCAGTAATGGGGGAGTGTGTCTATGGCGCGAACTACCATTGCATTGGTGTGTAAAGGGGAGAGGGTCAAATGGCCGAGATGCCGACAGCCGAACGTGTCTTTTCTTCCTTGGTTTTTCCACTGTGGATCACAACCCGTGACGGGCTTGTGAAAGCAACCAAGTATAGTCTCCAGACAGCGTCTCTGCTGTGTAGGCTCAATGTATAAACAAGTCCATACTTCTACATACCTGTCATTGACTTTATCGATGGAGAGGTCTATTCATGACAGAGGCATGTATGGATAGGTATAGAGCTCATCCAAGACCAGGTTCAACGTAGAAAAGGAACCGTGGCGTAGATTCTCTTCCACCTCAAAGAGCACTACCTGGTCTTGGATCGTCAAAGTGACCTTCCAGTACCTTTCAACAATTGCTCCGCTGAGTATAGACCTGATTGCAATCTTAATATGTAGAGGATGAAGAGAAACAATATATCCACAATGCTTCGAATTCGCCATCTTGTGCGGAGCCGGGAATCTGGTACCGTATACACATTGCGCCGCTCGCGATACGTGATTCCTCGTCTGTACTTATAATCCACTGGCCAAACTGTCTCTGTCAGTTATTACTCCAGCTAGCCCTGTGCATGAAGCCGGTTCAATCTTGAGTTTCTGTCTCTCAGTGGGATGTCACCCTTCGGGCCCAATTTGGACAAAGACCGAGCATAGAAGGGGTACTCTTCTCGTTCGAACTCTGCTTCCATATTTTACTGTGAATTCCAGAGGAAAGTTGTCGAACCATCACGAACTCCTGTGAACTTGTATACTCAATCTTTTGTTCGCAGTTCATGGAAGTTTCCGAATGTTCACAGCGCCGAAAAGTGTGAACTGGACGAAGAATTGAGTCCCGTAGACAATGACGATGACTTCATTCTTTGCTTGCTTTCAGTAACATCGACGTGATACCCTTGACGGAAATTGGTGCTCGCTCCGCAGCACGTATGAAACTGAGATATCTGTGACGGAGTCATAAGATTGACGATTGATTAGATATGCATTGTTCATGGTTGACAAATGCGAAGGACAAAGATAGATGGATAGTATGCAATGTGACTAGAACGGAAGAACGAAAACATGACTCAAATTCCTAGGAAGCCTAACGTTGATTGCATCACGGTTTGGTTCCAGGTTCTTGAAAGGAGCGAGGACGACGTATTCGTTGTCTGCCCCGCGGCGGTTCTTTTTTATGGTCACTTTCATCGCCTGAGGCTGTGGTCGAGTCACAGCCATCCACCCCGTTGTAGTCGTTATCATTACAAGGAGTATCGCAATCTTCACCATAGTCCTCCCCAAAGTACCACATCTTCAGAAATATCTTCAATTCTGAGGAAACCCCAAGGTATTCAGCATTGCGTGCGAGACCCTCCCAATGTAATGTTTTTTGGTCCAGGCACTCCGCCAGATATGTGGTATCGCCAAAGTACATCCAGTGAGCGATCGGATAAAACGATGAAGGGTCGGGAACGGGGAGGTAGAGGGTAGGATGATTCAACGGACCCGGCAACAGACGAGGCAGACGATTTGTAGGTACAGAGTAGCGGCGGTCTGAACGCGGGCCATTGTAGGTGTCCATCGTGGTCTGGACAAGGTCAAGCGGGTTTGCACCGCTCAACAGGGCACGAATGTAGCTTGAATGAGTGGAAAGATAATCGACATGCAGCTGCGAATCATGGTGAGGTGTCAAATTAGACGAAAAGACAGTTGCGATACCTGAAGACGTAAACACAGTGGGAATTCCAAAGTTGGCTCAGTCGCTCTCCGGCCTGAGTCAGAAGGACCGTACAAACTAGTCGTATTTGTTTGTGATGTAGGTGATCCAGCAACATTTGTATACGACGGCCCGCCCGACACTCGAGGAATAGGTACAACTATTCAAGGTGTTCAGCCTGCTTCACGATTGTTAAAGAGGGATCGGACGAACTGATAGTACAATCGGACGTCTCAGATTTATCCCAAAAGTTGGGAGCCAACGCACGTAGTGATTGAACGAAATATTCCCGAGGCACTTCTTCTAGATGTCGTATCGAAGACGTGCCTCCCGGAGACAAAGGGCGCGTTGTCGATGCTCCCATTCCGTCAAGAGAGTGAGTCATACAATGATGAGGCCCAAAGGGATGGACTGATGGAGGGGAGAAAACATCTTGTCCGCTTTTAAGACTCCTATTCTCGGTTGATACTGCCATTTTGTAGCCAAAGACGCGGTAAGCGATGATAAGCTGAAGTTTGGGAGAACTTGGGGATCAACGTTCAACTCTGATTCTGAGCCTCGTAGTCATTTTCTACGTCCGATCTGAGCCCGGATCCGGGGTAAAGGGTTCATTCATTGCAGGAGGCCATTCTAATTGTTCTGGGAGGTTATCCAATGTGACGACTGATTCGTTCTTATTGTCTTTTGCCTCACGGCTTTCGGCGCTGAATTAGCCAAAAACAGTCATGTCAGATCTGTGTCTCCTCCGAGGAGTCTTTGGATGACATGAATGAACCGAGGTCGACCCATGTGTCAAGGTGGACATTGGAACGCACTGTACAGGTCATTGAGGTCATTGTGAAACCGAAGCATTGATGTGGGTATGGCGCTAGTATCATTGTGCCGTCGTCTGGTCATAAGTAGCCAGGATATCTCAACGTCGTAAGGTCGAAAACTTCGAGTTGTCGTCTTGTGTCCGCGACGCGCGTGTCCAAACTTGATGTCGGTAACACTTTCATTATAGGAATGTCAACACTCATTTCCATGGCCACTGACATTTTCACCTCCAATCCATATGAGTCTCATCCCAGCCTAACTGCAACAGAGGCAGAAGTCCTTTGGGAATATGCAAAGCTCGCGCAGCACGTCAGATTGGTATGTGGCGACAATCTAGTTGGTTATTGATTTTGGACATGGTTGTCTTGATAGGTCACACAAAAGACGCGTTCAATTAGCGAGGAACCGGACCACATGTTGCTAGCACGTCTCAGGGTGCTTGAAAAAAAGATGGGGCTAGTGCTCACACTTGTATGTGTCCATTCTTTGGTCTTTGTTCGACACGATCGTTGCCTGATAACGCTTAAATGGTCAGTTTAAAGCCTCCGTATGGGGGGTTATCAACGAACAGCCAGTGGCCGACTCTTTCGCATATAATAACTCAAACGATAATACCATCCGGTATTGATTGGTATTGAGTCATGTAATTTATTGTAGATTAACGACCACCAACTACGGCACTGTTGACATCCCAAATGACGAGCTTTCCATCAACACCGGTCGTACTGACTGTTGAAACCTGTCCTGGATACCCTTGATAGGCCCTGATGCTGGTAATCGTATTCTGGTGCAGTGTCAAGAGCTGCGTGTCTGTAGAAAGTGACCCTGGGCTAGGAATACTCGATTGACCACGAGTATCTGCATCACGGAAAGTGGCGAAAGCACCGGTCTTCAGACGCCCGACGCCCGAGTTGCCTCCATGGCCGGCCCCGCGACCAGCGCCCATTGATTTAGAGCCAGTTGCGGTGTCTAAACTACCGATACTCTGCCATCCTCCTTCTGATCCGGAAAACACGACTGGCTGGCAATCATGGCCAGCAGCAACGAGAGTATTTTCCCCTACCCAGGTGAGAGTCACGAAAGGCAACGACGAGATCCTGATATTGATTACTGGGCCAGTGGGATAGACGATGTTGACCGAACTATCATGACCTAATGATGGGGAAGTGTGCATAGTCGGTAACCATGAATAATTGATCAACTCACTCGCAAAAGCAAGTACATCTCCAGAAGGTGAAAATCCAACGGCATGAACCCATCCACCAGCGGGACTTACATACTCTCCACAAACTGTGTTGAAGGGGAGCTTTGAACCCCAGATAGTTGCAGCAGGGCTGTTAAAAGGTCAGATCAAATTGAAGATAACCATTTAATTCTGTACCGTGAGTCGACCTCCTTGATGTAAGCTGAGAACACGCGAGCTTTCATATCTGCGCTACCAGAAGCGAGCAAGACATTGTTTGGATGCCAGTCCACGGACAGTACAGTAGATCTGATCGGTTTCTTAAGCAATTTCGACACCCACCAATTGTTCTCTTCATCGAAGGAACAGATTGCGATGGCGCTGAAAGCAATAACATCTATACGAAGACGCAATATGCAAAAGTGTACTACGTACCGTGCGCCACTTGCTACAGCGAACTTGTCTTCTTTAGGGCTCCATCGGACATGAGTGGCAGCTCTGTTGATCCTCAACAGCACCAGAGTCGGCTTCCACACAAGCTTGCTCGTCTCAGGATCCAACGTCTCCTGCCAAACATACGCGTTCCTGTCCTGCGATGCTGTGACAATGCGGTTAGATTGGGGAGCCCAGTCAATGGACGTGATTAGCTTGTCGTGCTGTAGTAAAGCGAAATGAACAAATTCATGACCAAAAGGTGGAAGACCTTCACACCTCTGAGAGCGTATCCGAGAGAGAAAATTCTGAGTCCTGGCGGGTGTATATTTGGACGTCATTGGAGTTCAAGCTGACAGCAAGTCCTGAGATGTGATGAGTCATTGTACGCTGGGACAGATGGATGGTATCAGCAAACTAACGACTGCGATCTGGACTAAAGGCGTGGGATGTGATAGGGGTCTGAGCCAGAGTATGTATTTCCTGGGCCATGCTGAAGATAATGACAGTAGGACGAGCAGTCTACTACTGTGGAGATGGTAGCTGGTGAGGGTTCAATGATCGAGAAACGCGTGACGTTGAAGCCCTAACCTGACCAGTTGAACAAATTAACAAAAGACTAACATGGGTATGACATTGGTAAAGAGGATGGGTATAACCTTGGACACTAGAGATATACATCGTCCCTACTATATATACAAGAAAGCCTTATTAGATGAAGTGTACATACAGCACTTCGGCAATATCGACAGCCCTTGGTAATCGCCATGTATTTCCATCCTTACAAGTCATACTGGGCATTGTCCCCGGCGTCTTCAACTTTTCCAGTCCGAGTTTGTTTTGCCCAACGAAGTCCACAAGCATTGCACAAAGTTTTTGGACCGAGCGGACCCTATGAGAGCATGAGTTTATTGTAAATATCTGATTACAGACCTTGCCCGAACCTTCCGCCACTCGGGAGAGTCAGTACGGCCGCATGTTATACACACATATTGCTCTCCAGCCGATATCTTTTTCAACTTTACGTGAGGTAATAAATACGAATCGATTGGTCTTGACGACAGACATAAGTCATACCTTCTTTCTTCTTGATGTGTCCTCATTGTCATCCTCACCAAGGGAAGGATTGGCCGGAGGCACAGGTGCATCAGTGAACAAACTACTATCAGAAGAAGTCCCTAGAAGAGCGTCAAACTCGGTGAGACCACTGCCAGAAGGTGGATGATAGGAGCTAGAAGCATCGATACCAGATTGCGTTGTGTTGGAAGTCGACTGGATGGGAGAAGTTGCATAGATTTGGATAGGCGTGACTGTCATAGGCGAGGTCGCAACCTTCTGTGGCAAACGTTTACTGAGTTCCGTATGTCTACGCTGTAGGTTGTCGTTGTCCATTTTGATGTCCACATATGTGCACAGCCTGTGATTATTATTCAGAATTTGTCCAACAATGAACCGTCAGTGACAGTTATAACCTACGATTCAGTGTTTCGACTCGGGTAAGGCTTGATGGTAAGAAAGAAAAAAAGGTTCTCTGTGTCTGTTGACCGAGGCCGTCCCTGGATCTCGAACAGAACATTCTTTGCGGTAAAAGGGTATGATGGCAGTTTCTCACTGCAATTGATGCGGACGTAGGCAAGTAAGCCCGAATTACTGTGTGTTGATTCGTCCAAAGTATTTCGAAAAGCAGTTCGGTCTTCAGCTGGAAACAAAAACTTCGGTTGAAGTTACGGAATGAGAATGAGTATGACCGACGTCTTGCAATTAGCTCAAGGAAATCGCATTCTAAAAGATCGGCGCTTTTCCAACCCGTCATTTCTGTTATAACAGGCGCACAGTAGAGGATGATACATGTTTCAGAGAGTATGAGGTTGATTCCATCTGCAAGTTCGGTCACCAAAAGGTCAGCCCACCGTTTGCGCTTCGTGAACTCAAACGTTTTTGGGGTTCCTGTGGCGGAGTTTGCTTGAGTGAGTTCAGAGGACATGATGACTGTCGTGGTTCAAAGGTAAAAGAACCAAATTAGCTTCCGCTGATCCATGCGTCCCCGGAAGCAACTTATCCAGGATAATTGCAACCCTTAAAAGCAAAATCATAATTGTGTATCGAGAAAGTTGAAGGCAGTAAGTATAGATGTTTTAATTACATCAGAAAATCCTTCCCTGCGCACTGTAGCTTGTGCCGATGAGATATGCTCGCTCAAATGACACAATACCCGCCATCTACACGAATTTCTGTGCCTGTCACGAATTTTGAGGCGTCACTAGCCAAAAAGACGATGGCACCCTGCAAGAAACGGTCAGAATGATGTAGTCCAAAAACAAAGGAAGTCGACTAACAGATAAATCTTCTGGCTCACCCATCTGACGAGAGATCAGCTACCAAGGGTATAACACTGTAGGGAGGAGCTTGAAGCTCAAAGCTTAAAGGCTTACCCGGCCCATAGGAGTCAAACTTTCCCATGTTTTCTGTTGTAAGATGGGCTCAAAGAGTTCTTTCTTAATCACTAGCGAATCAAATATACCTTGAGATCAGGATTATTCTCGAGGATTGTTCTTGTGAGTTTCGTCAACATATAACCAGGGCTGAGTCAGAAGTCATTCAGAGATCGTTCCAAATTATCAAAGAACTCTCAACCTCAAAGCATTGACCCGGATGCCCGTCTTAGCCCACTCGACGGCAAGACTAGCAGCCATATGTTTCACCGCTGAGCAAGCTTGAACGGACAATCGTGTTGTACAGAAATCTTCATACTTACCAGCTTTGGAAGCGTTGTAAGGGGTTTGAGGCTGAATACATGGGGTCAAGTATCAATGGCCGGCTAGGAAGAGAGCTAGTGTGGCAACCGACCTGAGGGATGTTGACAATCTGTAGTGTGGGATAAGAGATTGTATGAGAGAAAAGATAGGGAAGTAGATACGTTGGCACTCATGCTGGAAACCAGGATAATTGAACCATTACCCTGAAGCATCATGTTTCGAGCTGCTTCACGTGCCGTGTAAAATGCACCATGAACGTTTATATCATATAGGCGTCTGATTCGATCCGAAGGATAACTTTACGTTGAACCTGATCAAATTCTGAGGGACTCAACTTAGACAACGAGTACTTACTCAAATGCTGTGTAATTCTCGACGATCCCTGTGTCCACTGATATTAGCACACATTTTTAATCGTAGCAAACTTAACCATCCACGCACCAGCTGACGCGACAACAGAATCAACCTTCCCAAAGATGCTCACGACCGCGTCATATGCCTTCTGAACCGATAATTCTGAAGAAACATCACATTCTATGCCTATGAAATTGAAGTCCGTTGCCTCGCCGAGTCGACTTGCTACGTGAATATAATGAAGGTATCCAGGGGCAGTGACAGCCAAAAAAAAAACGAACCGACTGCATAGGATACCAATTCATCCGCCGCTTTTTGGGCCTCGTCAACTTTGAGATCAACGATTGCCAATGATCTGCAACCTCTGCAGACGTCGTTCGTCCGATAATCTTCATGAAGTATCAACTAACTTACGAGTCCGCAAATGCACGACAAAATTGATAACCAAGGCCTCTTGCACCACCGGTGACAAGACAAACCTACTGGTGTCAGTCAACGTTCGGAATCAAGATTTCACTTCAGAACGAACCTTCCCCTCCAGGGAAAATGACGGAAGGGTTTTAGGTGCAGCAAGATGGCTGGAAAGTCTGAGGTGTGGAACTGGGGCATGTGAAAGAGCAATAATGATACGTCTAGCCGTGAACATGACTATGTAACCACAGTGAAGAAGACCTCGCCAAGGTAGTCACGGTTACATTAAAGGCACTAACGCATGACGTTATAACCATGTTTGTATGTGAGTTCCTCACCTAGTGGGGAGTTGTTGTCTCCAAGTAGCCGTACAATGTTCAATCCTGTCAAAAGTAGCTAATTATTGAAAACATATTCACTAAGGTCCATGCCATACATAAGTATCTAGTGTAAATCTAGGAGCTGTACATCTGATGCTATTCTCTCTCAGCATTTTCATTGACTCTGTCTCCTATTCCCACTGAAGTCAACCAATTCCAAATAGAGTTTGAAAAGCCGAACCCGCAAGTTTCTTAACACGAGCTACGGTCCGTGCCTTCGGCACGGGCCTGTAGCTCTTGCTTATTCCCAGACCTAACCTCACTTCGTTCGGTT
>JABFYK010000183.1:0-22505 GCA_018849495.1 Termitomyces sp. T123_Mx157
ACTTTGGATCTCCCTCTGCCAGTTGTGTGACTTAGCCACAGCCTCCAGAGGTTGCCCTTACAGCAGAACAAGTCTCTCATTTTGGTCTGGGAGCCCCCCTCTTGTCACTTCCTGTTGCTTGTGGTGGGTTTACCCCCCAAGTTCACTTCCCTGCTGTTAGGGGTCTCTTCCCCACTATGTATTCAACACTTCCTATGCTCTTCCTATGACCCAACAAACCCCTCCAGCACCTCCCCCTGATGCTTCAAGCCTCCAGGATGAAGCCTGGAGCTGCTTGTTGGCTCTGGAGACTCAGGAGCAACTTACCCAAGCTTCCCTTACCTCCCACACTGCTGAACTTACTGGACTATGTCAAACTACTGAAGCTGTGTCCCTCTCCCTCCAAACACTTCTAGAATGCCTCCCTCTCACTCTTACCACTCCCCCTACGCCCCCAGCAGCTGCAGGAAGATTTGCTTTAGCCCCTTATTTAGGCCTTTTGGCTCTCCACTTCAAACTTCCTTATCCTGTGTCCTACATGAAAACAGACCAAGCTTTGACTCACACACTGTGCATCTACTAATGTACAGGAGGAGCAGAGAGCTTTACTAGTTGGATAGAGTTTGAGAAGGATTTTTTAGCCAAGTCCTTCCCCCTGGACCCTGCCAAGACTGTGGCCCTCTCCCTTTGAGACCAAGATCAGTATGGTCATGGGAAGCATTCTTTGGTGACTATATCAATTCATTCTGTGCCTGAGTTGAGCAGGCTGGGTATCCCAATGGTCTTCAGCTTTGCCTCACCTTTTGAGAAGGACTCCACCCCTCTCTCATGGACCATATTGATAACATGGCTAAGGGGTGCCCAGATGACAAACATGTAGACACCTGGTATAAGGTGGCATGCAAGCAGTGGCAGTTGATGGAACTCAAGCACAAGCTGCAATGCACTCAGCATCCTCCAGTTCCCTTTTGCTCTCTGACTGCCCCTTGAGCAGGTGCAAGCCTTTCCATCCCCTCTCATGTCACTCTGTTCTGTGCTCCTCCTGTTACTCCCCCACATCTTCTACCCCAGGGAGCTCCTATGGATGTTGATGCCTCCTGCCAGCAGTCCTCCACTCCCTTGTTGTATCAACGCTGCAGAAAGGCTGGCCACTTCACCTGTTATTGTCCTCAAGAGTTGGAAGTGTGCTACCTGTCTTCATCTGAGCAAGAGGAGCTGTTTGCCCAACTCCTTGCAGCCCACAATGCAGCAGGAGCTCCCTCTCCTGATGCACTCACAACTGTTCCTCCCACTGAGGTTGTCAGTAAGTTGGAGGTTGTATCCACAGAGCCCAGGGAGGATTTTTTGAAGAAGCAATGGATGACCTGTACACCTCCATTGCCTAGTGATAATTGCTTTGCTCCCTTATCTGTAGAATCAAATATATCTGTTGCTGCTATTGATACTATGCTCAAAGCAACAAGCCCCCCCTCAGATGTACAAAACCCACCCCCAGCTAAAGTCTCAGCTGGAAATATGCCTCCTAGCCTACACTCCCAGATCTCTGCTTGTGAGCATCATCTTTCCCATCACTACATTGTTGCTTCCACTCCTTCTGTCAACTCCTTGAAGCTACAGGTAGAAATTGAGAAGACCAACACCCAACAGGTCTGAAGCATTGTTGCCCTGCTTGACAGTGGAGCAACAGGCCTCTTCCTCAATGCAGACTATGTGCAACAACACTGTCTCACCACATGCTCCCTCTCTTGTCCAGTCCCTGTATACAACATGGATAGCATGCTCAATGAAGCTGGCTCCATTTGCTCAGTAGTGGATCTGG
The DNA here is from genome assembly GCA_018849495.1 of Termitomyces sp. T123_Mx157. Taxonomy (NCBI): domain Eukaryota; kingdom Fungi; phylum Basidiomycota; class Agaricomycetes; order Agaricales; family Lyophyllaceae; genus Termitomyces; species Termitomyces sp. T123_Mx157. The sequence continues at coordinate 1,799 of JABFYK010000183.1, forward strand.
TGCTTTGCTATCAGGACCACTCAGAACATGCTGCTTTTGCTGTCACTAGTTTGGGGAAGCAAGACATGATCTTAGGGTTCACCTGGTTATGTGAACATAACCCTGAGATTGATTGGACCAAGGGCAAAGTAAAGATGAGCTGTTGTTCCTGTCATTATCTGATCTGTGCAGAGGAGGCTCAGAAGGAGCACAGAGTAAAAGTCCATGAGCATGCTGCTGTGTGTGCTTGTTGTGCTAGGCATCTCCCCTTTGCTGATCTCAACCTCCTGAATCCCCTCCCTTTGACAATCCCTCATAGAGAGGCCCTCTACAAAGATGTTCAAGGTGTTGGGTGCAAACCTCAGAAGGAAGATGGATGTGAAGGGAACTTTGCTGGCACTCCAGACTCAGTATCTCCAGATGAGACCATTGAGCTAGGTGATAGGATCTATGCCACAACACTCTGCCCTCTCCCTATGGTAGCAGAGATCAGGGCTAGTCAGACAATTTCTCAACAACTAGCTGAGGTGTTTGCAACAAATTCCCAGCCAAAACTCTCTTGCAGCATAGTTCCTCATCATCTACATGACTTGAGGATGTATTCTCCAAGGCATTATTTAATTCACTCCTGGAGCACAAGCAATGGGACCATGCAATTGAGCTGGTACTGGATGCTGAACCCTCCAGTTGCGAAGTCTATCCACTTGCACCCTGTTAGCAGGATGAACTGGATGTGGTCCTGTGGGAGAACCTTAGCTCTGGCAGAATACCACTCTCTAAGTTTCCAATGGCTTCCCTAGTCTTTTTCATTAAGAAAAAGGATGGGTCTCTTTGTCTGGTTCAGAATTATTGAGTCCTGAATGCAATGACAATAAAGAACTGCTATCCCCTAGCACTCATCTTGGAACTGGTCAACAACCTTTGAGGTGCACAATACTTTACTAAGTTGGATGTCCATTGGGGCTACAACAATGTGCATATCAAGGAAGGAGATGAGTGGAAGGTAGCATTCAGAACCAATTGTGGACTCTTTGAACCTCTGGTAATATTCTTTGGTCTCACTAATAGTCTGGCCACCTTCCAGACAATGATGAATGATATCCTCTGTGATCTGATTGCAGAGGGTGTTGTTTGTGTGTATCTTGACAATATCCTCATCTACACCAAGACCCTAGAGGAACACTGTTGGATCACATGCATTGTTCTGGAATGCCTCCACCAACACCAGCTCTATCTTAAGCCTAAGAAGTGTGAGTTTGAGCAGACTAAGGTTGAGTACCTGGATCTGATCATCTCTCATGGAATGGCAAGCCAGTCCTCCTATTTCCTGACAATGACTCTCCCTTCCATGTTGAAGCAGATAGCTATGACTTTGCCACAAGAGCAGTTCTCTCTCAGCAGTCCAAGGAGGATGGCAAGTGGCCTCAGATGTCCTAGTATGTTGGTACCTATGCCAGCACCTGTGACCTCTGTATTTGGACCAAGCCTTGCCACCAGTCACCCATGGATCAGCTCCACCCTCTTCCCATTCCAGCTGCCCATTGGAGTGTTGCCTCAGTAGACTTCATTGTGGAACTCCCAGGTGCACATGGGTATGATGCTGCAATGGTCATAGTGGCTTCCTTTATAGTAAATGAGCTCATTTCATTCTTACCCACACCACCTGCTCAGCCCTGGGAGTGGCTAGTCTGTATCAGAAGAATGTCTGGAAACTCCACAGTCTGTCTGATGGGTATGTCTCCAATTGAAGCTCTCAATTTGTGGTAGAATTCACTTGGGAGCTGTACTATCCGCTTGGAGTGAAGCTCCACACCACCACTGTCTATCACCCTCAGTCAGATGGACAGACAGAACATGTTAATCAGGAACTGAAGCAGTATCTTTGCAATGAGGGGCAAGATAAATAGGATGAGCTCCTCCCAGCTGCAGAGTTCCAGTACAACAATCATGTTCACTCTTCCACTCAGACGACTCCATTCTTCCTGGACACTGGTCAACATCCTTGCATGGGATTTGAACCTTGGGCATGGCCTTCAGAAAATGACATGGTGAATGAATTTGTGGACAGGATGAAGAAGGCACAGGAGGAGGCAAAGGCAGCATTGGTGAAAGCAAAAGAGGACATGGCACAGTACTATGACCAGTGGCAGACACCAGCTCCTATATACAAGCCTTAAGACCATGTGTACCTGGACAGTTCTAACATCAAGACAACAGAACAATCCTAGAAGCTGTTATATTGCTATCTTGGACTGTTTGTGGTGGAGAAGAAGGTGGGGCCATTGGCATACCGGCTCAAGCTCCCTGCAGGCCTGCATCAACTGCATCCAGTCTTCAATGTAGTCAAGTTGTTCCCAGCTCCAAATGACCCTATCCCTGGCCATCAATCTAATGCACCACCACTACTAATCCTAGTGAATGATGAGGAGTATGAGGTGGATGAAATTTGGGATAGCAGGATGTTCCATGGAAAGCTACAGTTCAAGGTGAAGTGGAAGGGGTATGGCATTGAGGACATCTCTTGAAAACCACAGGCTAGTATATGTGCACCAGCATTGGTTTGGGACTTGTGCCGCAGACACTCCAATGCACCAAAAGCAATTCAAGGCATCTATCCTATCTCACAAATGGATCAGGCAGTCCACAACTTTTTCTACCCAGTATATTGAGACACTGCACACTAGAGGGGGGATGATGTCAGGGAACTGTTCATACTGGACCCTCTGGCTTGTTTTCTTCATTCTGAGCCTGCCTTTCATCTTTGTCCTCCCACCTTCTGGTGACAAATACTTTCAATTAAGGGCTATTTTCTGGGTTTACTTTTGGCTGGTCACATGCTGTGAGTCCAAAGATTGAGGCTGGGTATGGTGGATTTCAATTTTTGGTACAATCTTCAGAGTTATGGCAATTTCCAGAGTTTGCACCTTTGGGTTAGGGTTAAAAGTTTTACAAAAGCATGACACCTGGCCAGGAAGCTCCTTAGACTTGTTTTCCTTGGATTTCCCTCTGCCAGACGAGTGATCATAATCATAGACTCTTGTACAGTACTGAATAGACTTTGGATCTCTCTCTGCCAGTTGTGTGACTTAGCCACAGCCTCCAGAGGTCACTCTTACAGAGACATTGAGTAGAAAGTGACTCTGTAGCTGTTAGGGGCCATGGACAAGGGTCCCCTGACAGTCTGGTAGGAACAATCCCCTGACAGTGGGGATCCAAGTAGCACTATTGGCCACTCCAATAACACTGCAATTAGGAATGATTGGGAGTTGTTCCATAGTTAATTATGAAGCTAGGGTAACCATAAAGGTCCCTGGAAAATATTGCAATGTATATGTAGACCTTGCAAACTTTGACTGCTATGATATGATTGTAAAAATGCCATTTATAAGGACAAATGATGTCCAGGACAACCAGGTAGTGGTCAATAGAGTGGCAACTCCAGCCCAACAGCTAGACCTGGGTAAGACCAATGAGCATCTCCAACACTTTTGTATGGTAAAGAAGCACTGTGATGAGGTGCATTGACTCCAGGGTGGCACCAAGCCAGCCACAGTAGAGGATGTATGGGCAACCAAGAGTTTGCCTGCTAATCACTTGTCTCTATTGGAGAAGGATGAAGAGTATCAAGGTACTCTTCAAGAGGGGGTGATGGGGATAATTGGATCCCCTGAGTCACCAGTGGAAGCAAACACAGAGCTTCAATGTTGAATGACAGCAGGACTGACAGTAAGGGAGTATGTCACTCTCTGCAATTGTAGCAAGCAAAGAATTTGGGATACTCCTGTCCCAATACCAATGCTTGAATGGGCATATGACCCATGCATGCCACCTGAATAGAATCACATCATTGCAGACCTGACAAGGCAGGAGGGAGCAAGATGAGATTATTCAGGTGTGGAAATATACCACATGGCAACATGAGATATCTGAGCCAAGTGAGTTTAATTACTTGCTAGAGCTTGGGAGTAGGGGAACTATAAGCAGACCCCTATACCTCAATATACCAGACAAATTGGAGATTTGTCTAATGGCACTGCAAAAAATTACACAGTACTGCTAATCACTCAACCCAAACAGGCCAAGGATGATTGAATTCCTTGGGCTAGGAAGGATGAGTGGAAAAACCAGCTAACTGAAGACAATATTCCATGTCTTTGATAGCAATGGTATGACAAGTTTCAGGACATTGTCAATGGAACAAAGGAGGAACTTTCTCTGTGGCAAGAGGTGAACTATGAGATAAATCTCATCAATGAGACAAGGTGCCCAAAATCACTTCAGCAGTAGTTGCAGGACAAAATCAATCACTACATGTGGGAAAAATGGTGGGAACCTTGTGCAGCTGACCAGACTGCACCTCTACTGTGCATTCCAAAGAAGGATGGTGTGTTGTGGATGGTGTCAGGTTCTGCTGACCACAGAGGCTCAGCTGCACTGGGCAAATCCTTACTACGCAGATGTGATTCTCTGCACTGATAACTGGGCACCTGGAGAGATCCTAAATGTGGGGGACTTGGGAGGGTAAGTGATGGGGAGTGATTCAAACAAGTCCAGGGTGGTCCAGAGGAGTCTAGGATGAGTTGCAGAGAAAGAGGCAGACTTAACAGGGTGTCTGGTATAAGTCTGGAAGCAAGTGTTGTAGGTGTGGAGTAAGTGGAGGCTACGTGACTAATGGGAGCAGAGCTGGAGCTTGATGGGGAATCAACAGAAGTTGATGGAGTTTGGAACCAAGCAAATGGTGAGGTCCAGAGTGGGTTCAAGGAATGTTTGAGGTTCATAATCATAAGTGCGGGGTTTGTAAAGGCATTAAGGTGGAAGGGACTTGGGCACAATGAAGAAAACAGATTAATAAGACAAGACAGAGCTAACAAAGTCAAGAGAAGATTGAGGTGAGAACAAAAATAGATTCAGATGGAGATACAAAATGATAACAAGAATAATAATGGAGATAGAGATGGGACAAGACTGGGAGACTGAGAGTTAAGGAAACATAACACAGAGCACAAAACACTAGACAGAAAATAATCAGACCATAGGAAACGTGAAGCAATAGGTAATATCAAGACTAGGGTACAAGGAGCTACTCTACAACTTATATACTGACTACTGGAGAGCTCCAGGGAACAGCAGGTGTGGCAGTGGGGCTTGGTGGAGCTGCGCAGGGTTGACAGGTGTTGGTTGTGATCAGGGAGGCAGGCTGCATTGATATCTTGATGGGATCAGCTAGGGATGCAGGCTGCTCTGGGGTTGTCATGGTGCTCCAGAGTAGGTTGGGTGAGTTTGAATGGTGAGCCAGAGATGCATGATAGGGTCAGGAATTGTGGAGGAGGGTTCCAGGGGCTCAGGAGAGTCAAGGGAAGTGTTGATGGCTGCAGAGAAGATGTCAGAGTTAGCTAGGGGGCCATTAGGGTTTGCCAAAGGATCATTGGAGTTAGCTAGAGTGGGTGCAGAAGGTGAACAATGGTTTGGGGTTTGGGAGAGACTCTGGGGGCGTGGGCAGGTTGGGAACAATGTGTGGGGGTCCATGGAGCGGGTCATGACATCACCCCCCCTTCAGCATTAACACTCTCAAGATGTGGGGCACAGGTTGGAGATTGGCAGTGCATGGGAATTGAAGCCAAGCAATATTGATCAAACTGCAGTAAGCAGTGGCAGCATGGGGGAATGAAGTTAAAGCATGGCTGCCACTTGTCAGGGGGCTCTTTCCAAGTCATTAAAAGGTCAGACATACTCCAGAGTTCCCAACTTTTGCCATGTCTTCTGCAGTGCCCTCATCACATTCTCCATTGCCAACTCCACCTCTTCCAGTGACAACCATATGGCCATCTGGGCAGAGTACAAGCATTGTCAGTGGGAGTTTGACCAGTGGTGGGATTGTAGGAAGGTGGAGGCAATGGTGCGTCATCGTGAGTGTGACATTCCTTCTTGCTCCATAGTTGCTGATAGAGCTCGGTAGAGTTGTCCTTGGTAGTGGTGGGTTCCTCCAGGGGTCCTTTGCAGATGAGGGGGTTGGGGCCTGCTGGTTGTTCAGTTCCTGTTGCCCCGGAGCATTCCATGAGGCCCAGTCTGGGGGCAGGGACTGTTCACATTGTTCCAGAGGCAGAGAGGGTCCCACAGGTGCAGGTGACACTAGAGGTATTTGTGGGGGTGCTGTGGCGGGCACAGGGTCCTCTGACCCTAGAGTGGTGCCAGAATGAGGCTCTGGTGAGTTCCTACCTCCTTTTTCCAGTATTGGCTAACCAATTGTTCTAGTGCACCCTCTGTGCCTGGTGGAGGGAGTTGTGTGAGTTTGATGGACCAACTGGGGGGTCCTGCCATGATACTTTGGTCTGTATTCCATGCTGTGCTAGGCACAAGAAGTGTTCAATTTTGCTGGAGTAGTGGGCCTTGTATATTGCCATGGAGCAGGGGTAAGAGGAGAGTTGGGTAAGTGCATAGCTGGGCAAGAGTTGGAAGGCCTGGATGTTAGGCTGGGAGTCAGGTTTGGAGGGTGAGGGGAGTGCAGGGTGGCCCGTGGAGAAGGTGGGACCACTGCAGGGGGTCACAAGGAGAGGGAGTCAGGTGTGCAGGACAAGAGGAAGAGGAGGGCATCTCTAGCACCAGAGGCAGGGTCCAGCAAGAGGCTGCAGGGTCAGGAGGTAATGGCAGGTCTCCCGGGGCCCCATATGTATTCCCTTGGCTTGGAGGCACTGATGGGGCATCTGCCAAGCTTGCCAGAGCCCATGCCTTCAGTCTCCAAGACCTTTCTTTGTTGCCAGGTGGAGGGTTTGTCTAGGATTCTGGCAATGTGGGAGGGGGAGCTCTGGAGGGCAGGAGAGGACCAGAACCAGGCATGGAGGGAGAGGGACATACTGTGGCAGAATTATGACATAGCAGTGCAGACAGCCATGGTGAGGGCATTGGAGGTGCAGGGTCTGCAGGAGCATTTGTTGTAGCTGGAGGCACAGTCTGCAGAGAAGGCAGAGAAGTAGCAGGGCTTGGAGGAGAGGGGCTTGACTCAGCCAGAGGCCCAGGCTGGGGGGCAGCAGGAGGAGTGGCTGGTAAGTGAGGTGGCCTTAGGGTATGCGGGGATTCTGCATAAGTGTTTTTGTCACCTTCTGACCTTTGCTAACAAATCTTGGGGATAGGTTGGGTCTGGAAGCATTGGGTCCTCCTGGATGGGGCCTCCACTGCATTTACATCAATCCAGGATGGGTTGGTGCAGATGCCTGCAGATCATCCTCCAGAGTTAGACCAGGGGGTGGTGAGGATGGGGTGGTTGCTGGCAGGGTACTAGTAGCATAATGCAGTGACCCTGGAGTCATGGTGGAAGGTGGTGGCAGATGTGGAGGAGGAGTTGCCTGTGCTGGCAGAGGTGTGGGCTGTGGTAAGGGCCCAGATGGAGGTGGATTTGGGAGTTGGAGGAGTGGGGAGAGGAGTTCTGGAGGGTCAGGAGGAGTGAGGTGGTCTGGGGCTCAAGCCTCTCTTGTCATCCCCATCTTCTTGCTTGTATAATTCTGTACTTCCTAGATTGTTCATATTCACTTTTATGGAATCCTGGCAAGTATGCAAAATTTTAGTTTGTGTGAGGGAAAATAAGTGGAAACATGCAGGGGTTTCTTGTGGGAGTTGAATTTCTAATGAATCCAGAAGCAAGGGTTATGCCTATTAATCTGTGTTGGCTAGTCCTGGGGGTCCTGGGGCTTGGTGGAGCCTCACAGGAGGAGGTCTCAAAGTTTGGCAGAGGTGTTGGGGGTTTTTCTGTGGGGCTCTGGCATATCTCAGGGGGTCAATGGTGACAGGGCATTGATTTTGGTTTCCTTCCTGGGGTAATGTCAAGCAGGATGCTGGTTGGGTTGGAGGCAGACCTCCAGACTTTAAGTGTGCTTGACAGTGGCTTTAGTTCTCCTGTCAACGTGGTTGGCAAAAGAGATGGGATTCTCTGACAACTTGACCTTGTGCCATCATGGCTAGCAGAGGGGGCAGAGGTACCTTTTGACAATAGTGGGGATGGCAGAGTGAAGTCCATCTTAGGAGACAGGGCAAGTTGGAGGTGGAAGTCCTTGGCGGCATAGCAGTGGGTTCTGGGGTGGGGTTTACCTTGTAGTAGACCCAGTGGGGAACTGTTTTATGTGCCAGCTATGCTGTTGGTTGGTTTAGCATAGAGGTGGGGATACTTTCTTATGGTATTGTGATCCCTTGGTTGATGGTGTCTGGAGACTTGTGCTTTTGGGGGTTGTGCATGGGTGGGGGTTTGTTGAACTCTGGAGTACTGTGTTTCATTGGAGGCATACTTGGTTTGCATCTTTTCTGTGCTCTGGAGTGTTCTGGTCAAAGGTGTACTGAGTTGGAGTTTTATCAAATTCTGGAGTATTGTGTTTAGTGAAGGTCATGCATGGTTGGGGTTTTGCTGTGCTCTGGAGTGTTGCTGATAAGGGGGTGGAGTTTGGAGTAACCAGTCTCAATGAATTTCTTAGGGGCTTGTAGGTTCTAGGCCATCTATATGACATTCCTCTTCATTCCTGGCCAAAGGCAAGTCTAGAGACAGGTGGGAGAGTCTTACATGTTTTTGGCATTCTCTGGAGCTTGGGGTGCTGCCAGGGTTGGTCAGGGCAGTTGTGTTCTGGGGCCAGGGCATAAGTTTGTCCTTCCTGGAGAGGTCAGGAGTTCAGAGGCAGCAGGGAGTGTATTGGTGGATGCTTCTTTTGGGCAGAGAGGCTTCAGAGCAAGGGGGAGTTTGCAGTTCTTGTTTCATGGGTTGTTCCTCCTGGGGCCAGGGCAGGGGGTGCAGAGGCAGGGTAATGGGTCAGTTATTGGCTCATTGGCAGAGTTGCATTGAAGGTTGTATTGGGGTTCCTGGGGTTGCTGGTTTATTGGTGGAGTTGCATTGAGGATTGTATTGGGGGTTTGGTATTGTGTTGGAGGTCCAGCAGTGGTTTTTGTCTCTTCCCAGGGCAGAGCTAGCAAAGTGGAGATGGTGTGTGGGTTGGTGGGGTGTTGATGCTGGCACAGCTTTCTTGGGTTTGGTGGGGTGGGGCGGGCTTGGTTTTGGTGAGCTCGGGGCTTTGCTTCTTCTTTCAGAGCAGGAGTTGGCAGTCCAAGATTAGCATGGGGGTTGTTTGGTGGGTAGTTCATTGACAAAGTTGACTTTGGAGGGGGTGTGGAGTTGCATGAAGGGATCCAGGGTGTGTTTTGTCAGTCCATTATTTCCAGCACACAAACTAGAGGTCTAGAGTCAATGTGGGGGTGGAGGTTGGGTCTTGGCTTGTTGGCCAGATTGTGTTAGAGATGATGCTGGTCAAAAAGGAATGGTTCTGGGGTAGGGCTTTCTTCTTTATTCAAATCAGCATGATATGCAAACATTTGATGGAAGTTACCACTAAGTGGCGGAGTTGTGGGATAAGTGGCAGTGGTTTCCAGAGTCATGCTCAGATAAGCTGGGTGGTTCTAGCTGTTCTCTGAGAGCTTGAGTGGGTCTGGCCATTGCTCAGGTATTTGAGGTTACTTGGTTTGCATTGGGGAGTGGTTGTTCATAAGTGCTGGAGGGTGGTGAAGGAGGCTGGTTGTATGGGAACATCACCCGAGACTCCAAGGAGATCATGGTGAGGCAGGGCTATCTTTCATTCATGCTCTGGAGTGGTCCAGAGGACATTATGAATGGAGCAGGGTTAGGGCTTGGCACTGCGGGGTGATCAACAAGATTTCTGATCAGGAGAAAAGGGTACCACTTCTTTGGAGGGCATCATTGGTCCCTTGATTGTTGAGGTGTTTGTTCTTCTGCTGGGGAAATTAATTTTGCCAGAGTGGGGTAGGGTGATGGCAGATTGGTGATTCTGGCAGCAGGGTCCTGGTGCATAACGTCAATGCTTGGGGTCAATCTTTAGCAAGTGTAGTTGGGCTGCATGGTGCCTTGCCAATTTTGGGGGAAGCTTCTTTGAGTGTCCCAGGCTTGTTATTCTACTGAGTAGTTGGTGGTGGAGGGGGAGGTTGGAGGGGAGGGGTGACCTCCCAGGGCAGGGTTTGGAGCATGTGATATCCTTGCTCTTTTTGGGTGGGAGCAGCATTTCCTTGAGTATTGAGTGGTTTTTGGGTGGGAGTGGCATTTTCTCCAATGTTGATTTGTTGTTGGGTGGGGGGCAGCAGCATTTTCTTGATGTCAATTCGAAGCAGATGACAATGGGGGGTGCTACTTGCTTCTTGAAGAATGTATCAGCAAACTTAGGACACTCTGGAGAGACTACTTTGTATAGGGTTTGTCTCTGGGTGCTCTGGCCTTGTGGTTCTTTTTTGGTAGACATCTTCTTGTGCAAGGGCAGAATGGTTTGCAGTGGGTAGTCAATAATTTGTCCTGGCAGAGTGTGTGCTATAGAGACATCATTGATGGGTTGGCATCATGGGTCCTCTTGATGGATGTCAGAATCAAAATGGGGGTTCTAGAGTTGGGTTGCCAGGGTCCAGAGTTGTGTGGAGGGGTTTGGAGTGGCTTGGAGTGGTGGGTCAAGGCATCCTGGGCCCCCAAGAGCATTTGGGAGTATTTTCTTTATTGTTGGGGCTTTGGAACTTGAGGTGGTCAGATGTGGGGCTTGTAGTATAGTCTCAGAGGTGGTGGGGCTTCTTCCTCCCTTGGGAGAACATGTCAGTAAGTTCAGAATACTCTGGGAAAACTACTTCATATAGAATTCTCCTTTTCCTATAGTTCATTCTGGTGGAGTGACTTCTGTGCTGAGGGGTTCTTCTACTTAAGGCAGCATAGCCTAATGGTTGGAGGGCAGAGGTTTTGGCTGGTGGTGGGCATGTAGAGAGGGGTGGCATTGAGCATTTTAATATCAGAGGTTCTGGATCAAGTAGGAGGAGGTGTTGAAGTAGTGGTGGAGAGGTCTGGAGTTATCCTGCATTGCAAGTTGGGATGCTGGGGTTCTCCATGTTGAGTTCAGAGGTTGTTGGAGCACTTTTGGGGTATGCTTCAAGGAGGTGGGGCAGAGGTGCATAGTCCTTCCTTTCTTGACCACCTTGAGGCTTGGAAATCCTTTTGCCTTGCTCTGGAGTTGCTGGAGTTGGGTCAGAGGCATTGGGGTCCCATCAAATGTTGGGTGGGGATGATGGCTGGGTTGACCAAGGGGTCCTAGCTAACTCCAGGGTGGGTTCTGAGTTTGGGGCATAGCATCTATCTTGAAATCTTGAGTTATTGTTGGATGGGGGCAGGACTGCTGGGTTGGGCTTGATTCCAATGACAGTGGAGCTAGCTTTGGAGAGTTGACCTTCTTGGAGTTGGTGAGGTGTGGGGGTTGGATACTTTTACTGGAAAAGTGGTGGGGTTTTGGTTTCTTTGTTGTGAACAGAGGGGGCACCATTGGAAACTTGTTGGACAAGTTACTGGTGACGTGCAGATTTCAACAGAGCTGTGGGGCAGGGCCAGTGGATCTGTAGGCAGGATTTAGGGAAGTGTGTTCTCAGAGGTCTTGTTGTTGTCTAGCAGAGATGGCAACTTGTTCTTTGTGCAGGGAGCAACTAACTTCAGCAGGGGTTGTTATAGGTGTTGGAGAATGGTGTGGAGGTGGCACCAGAGGAGTGGTTGAGCAATAGATTGATTTATTGCTGGGGTGGGTTGGGTACTAGTTTGAAGATGTTGTAGTCAACCTTTGATAGGAGGCAGAGCTGGCAGAGAAGGTGGAAGCATAGGAGGTGTTGGTGAGGGTGGTGCAGGGTTGAATTTGAGTGGAGAGGGTGTTTGTGGAGAGAGCTGTTGTATGGGTGTGACCGGAGTGGAGTGGACATTTGGTGTTAGGTGTGCAATTCAATGTGCCTTGGCAGATTGGTCAAGGCCAGATGAATCATAGTGGGTTCTAGGCATGGGCCAACTATAGACATCAAGAATTCCAATGGAAGGTGTAGAGTTAATTGCAGATATCACAAATGGGGTAAGGGAGAGTCTTAATTTCATGTCAGGTTTTGCTGACCATGGGGGCTCAGCTGCACTGGGCAAATCCTTACTAGGCAGATGTGATTCCCTGCACTTATAACTGGGCACCTGGAGAGATCCTAAATGTGGGGGATTTAGTTTGTAAAGGCATTAAGGTGGAAGGACTTGGGTACAATGAAGAAAACAGATTAACAAGACAAGACAGAGCTAAACAAAGTCAAGACAAGATTGAGGCAAGAACAAAAATAGATTCAGATGGAAATACAAAACAATAACAAGAACAATAATAGAGACAGAGACAGAACAAGACTGGGAGACTGAGAGTCAAGGAAATGTAACATAGAGCACAAAACATGAGACAGAAAATAATCAGACCATAGGAAACATGAAGCAATAGGTAATATCACGACTAGGGTACAAGGAGCTACTCTACAACTTATATACTGACTACTGGAGAGCTCCAGGGAACAGCGGGTGTGGCAGTGGGGCTTGGTGGAGCTGCGCAGGGTTGACAGGTGTTGGTTGTGATCAGGGGGGCAGGCTGCATTGATATCTTGATGGGATCAGCTAGGGATGCAGGCTGCTCTGGGGTTGTCGTACTGCTCCAGAGTAGGTCAGGTGAGTTAGGGTGAGCTGGAGATGCATGATGGGGTCAGAAACGGTGGAGGAGGGTTCCAGGGGCTCAGGAGAGTCAAGAGAAGTGTCGATGGTTGTGGAGAAGGTGTCAGAGTTAGCCAGGGGGCTGTCAGGGTTTTCTAGAGAAGCATTGGAGTTAGCTAGAGTGGGTGCAGAGGGTAGACAATGGTTTGGGGTTCAGGGGAGACTCTGGAGGAGCAGGCAGGTTGGAAACAATGTGTGAAGGTCCATGGAGTGGGTTGTGACAGGTGCCAGAGCAATGTATGGACAAGGACCTAGCTGGCAGAAGTGTTGACCAGCTGGTTTCATGTCCAAGAAGTTTACCAATGCACAGCAAAATTATGCTGTGCATGAGTTGGAAAAATTTGCCATCCTAGAGGCCCTCCTGAAATGGGAGGACAAGCTCTTGGGATATAAGATCCATGTAATCACAAATCATAAAGCCCTTGAGTTTTTTTTCGAAACTCAGCAGAATCTATCACCATGCCAACAGTGGTGGATGAACTATATGTCAAGATTCAATTTTGACATCACATATGTCAAGGAGGAACTTAATAAGGTAGCAGATTGCTTATCATGCTACTTTGAGAGTGATACCACTAAAGACATGCATCATGTCTACAATTATGTATGAGTAGATGCTCATATTGATCCAGAGGGGAATGATTTACCCTGTATGCACTTTCATGAGATGAAAGAGCAATTAGATCAGATATGTGCCCTCCATGACATACTGGTCTGACAGAGTTAGCAGGTGCATGATCATCACAAAGATCACAAAAAAGAAGCATAGATAATGGCTAGCAGTCTATCCAGCAACTCTGGATTGATGGACTATGTCCCAAGAGTGACATGCTTGGAAGAATGCAATGATGTAGCATTAGAGGCAGCTCTACTAGAAGTAGCAGGCCAGGCCCAAGCAGACCATGCTAACAATGTATTTTGTTGTCAGGTAATCATGGAATATACCAAAGACAAGTGCTTTGCAGAAGTCTTAGCTTATCCAAAGGACTCAAGTCCTTTGAAGTGCATGGTAAATTGATTTGGACTACTAACATGGTAGGCTATGAGGTGTTATGTATACCTCATAATTGAGAGATGATAACCGAAATACTTGACCAGGCACATGCCATGGTAGGACATTTCAGTGCCCAACAGACAATGGAGTATATCTGTCAATGGTATTGGTGGCCAACACTAGTTGCAGATGCTCAAGCCTTTTGCATGACTTGCCAACTGTGCCAGCAAGCAAAAGGGAGTAATCAACTTCCTGCAGGGAAACTACATTTCCTGCCCATACTAATAAAACTGTGGGACTCTATTGGAATGGACTTCATTGGTCCATTCCCCAAGTCTAAAGGTTATAATCACCTATGAGTAGTTATTTGCTGCATGACAAGCATGGTGCACCTCATACCAGTACACACTACCATGACAGTATCCTAGCTATCATGGATTTACATGTGCAAAATTGTGAGACTACATGGTCTTCCAAGCTCAATTGTTAGTGATTGAGATTTAAAGTTCATGTCTAAATGGTGGCATGAACTGCACAAGTTATTAGGAGTGCATCTCCTAATATTGACCTTGTTCCATCCTCAGACATATGGCCAAATAGAACAGGCCAACTGTAGTGTTGGACAGATATTGCAAACAGTGGTCTGTCTGGACTAGAGAGACTGGATAGATTGTATTGATCTAACTGAGTTTGTGATTAACATAAGCATTTCTGAGACAACAAAGTACATGCCATTTGAATAGTGTCACAACCCACTCCCTGGACTCCTGCATATTGTTCCCAACCTGCCTGCTCCCCCAGAGTCTCTTCCAACATCCCATCAAATTCCCCAAACTATTGTCTACCCTCCATGCCCACTCCAGCTAACTCTGATGCTTCTCCAGCAAACCCCAACAGCCCCCTGACCAACTCCAATGCCTTCTCCGCAGCCACCAATGCTTCTCCTAGCTCTCCTAGAACTTCTTCTGGCTATCCTGGAATCCCCCGCTGCTCCTGACTCCGTTGCATGCCACCAGTCCATCACCCTAGTTTCCCTGACCCACTCTGGAGTATTCTCCATCAAGATGCAATGCAGCCTGCCTCCTGATCATAACTGATACTCATCAACCCTGTGCAGCTCTGCCAAGCCCCACCACCACACCCACTGTCCTCCAGAACCCTCTCCTTGATCATAACCAACACCTGTCAACCCTGCATGGCTCTACCAAGCCCCGCTGCCAATTCCACTGTTTCCCAGAGATCTCTAGTAGTCAGTATATAAGTCACCAAGTAGCTCCTTGTACCCTAGTCTTGATATTACCTATTGCTTCATGTTTCCTATGGTCTGATTGTTTCTGTCTTGTGTTTTGTGCTCTGTGTTCCTGTTCAAATAAACACTTCTCAGTCTTTAGATAGAGCGGGTGTTGGTAGAAAAACTCCAGAACAATACACATGATTCAATGATGCTCTTGTAATGTCTTGGTATAGATGATAATATTATTAAAGTAAGCACAGACAATACCCTCCACAATCAGGCCATGAAAGATGTTGTTCATGAAAGGTAGCAGGGCTGCTAGTGAGGCCAGAGTGTCATGATCTGCTCCCAAACCCCAACCTCATTCCCAGCCCCACCAACACCCCAGAATCCCCTCCCCAATACCTTACCAATTCCCTGACCATTGAATACTCTCCATGGCTGCCCCAGACAAATCCAACGCTTCTCCAGCAAACTCTGATGGCCCCCAGGACAACTTTGACATCTTCTCTGCAGCTGTCAGTGCTTCCCCTGACTCTCCTGGATCCCTGAAACCCTTCCCACTGTCCCTGAGTCCTGATGCATGCCACCCATTCATTTTCCTGATCCACTGACCCACTCTGGAGCACTCCGATGACCGCGGAGCAGCCCAAGCCCCCTACTGAACTCGTCAGAATACCGCTGCAACCTGCCCCTTGATTGTACCCGGCACCCAATGGCTTTGCTCAGCTCCACCAGACCCCACCGCAATATCCACCCCTTCCTGGAGTGTTCCAGTAGTCAGTAAATAAGTCATAGGGTAGCTCCTGGTACTCTAGTCTTGATATTGCATTTACTGATTACTTGTGTCTCGTATTTCTTTCCTATCTGTTTCTACTCTCTGTCTCGAATATATCTTTTTCCTCTGCTTTGTCTCATCTTGCCTCTGTCTCATCTTGACTGTGCATATTTCCTTTGTTTCTCTAAGTCCTATACATATTGGACATCAGTACAAACTCCATGCATGTGCCACAAACTCTGAACATTCTTACAACCCTCCGGACCTCACCCCTGCTCAGCCCCAAAACCCTCCCATTCTTAATTGATCTCCCCTCAGACTCCAGCTCCGCTCCCACCACTCCTAAAGCCTCTGTCTACCTACTCTCTGTAATGCCTTAACAAACTTGTCCCCTATGCCTGCCCAAGTTCAGACATCTCACATACTTAGTCTTAGACCCTCCTGGACCACTCTGGACTTGCTCAGACTGCTCCCTGTAAGCTACCCTAGCAAGTTTCACTAAGTCTGCATGCTTAATGCAGCATCCAACATCCTGAGAAGCCTCAACCCCATGGGGGGATTATTTGACCAACCCGCCACCCACACCCTGGATCTCTCTGCTTGCCCCCAGGCATACTCAGTCTCTAGCGCCTTCTGCACATGGGACCAACCCAACATCCCTGAACCCTGTACCCAACAACTGCCCCCATGCGTCAATGACAACAACAGGACCCTCTCCTACATTGATGAGCCAGGGAACCCCGCCAACAAGACCACCCTGTGCAGCAATGCTCCCCAGGACAGGCCCTCCCACCTTGACCTCCACGCCCCCCGCACCAACACCCCTCCACCTCACCAAAACACCCTGGCCCCTATAAGACAGCCTATGGGCCCTGGAGCACCCCAACCTCCCTTCTCCACCAACCCCCTGCACCCTGCACCTGCTTCAATGCCCAACCTCCCCACCAATGCCAACTACTTTGAGCCCCCAATCTCCAGAGGACCCCCTCCCCCATGATGGGCCCCAGGACCTCCCCCAGGCAATGCAGGTCAAAACCCTGGCAGTGGCCCTCCCAATAGCAGCCCACCTGGAGAATGGGGCCTGGCTATGGACAACTTCCTCCCCAGCATGGAAATGGGAATAACTACTATTACTACTACAATGCCAGATCCCTGCCCCAAACTCAAAATCCACAGGACAATACTTGCGACGCACTGGCTTGGGAGGGAAAGCTTGACATTCAAAAGCCTGAACTCTTCACTGGCCGTGACCCCTGGAGATGGTGCACCTTTCTCACCCAGTGTCTAACTATGTTCCAAGCTAAGCCCATTACCTTCCAGCTTGAGAGCTCACAAGTAGCCTTCACTGCATTGTATTTGCAGGGCATTGTCTTTGACCACTACATGGCACTACTCCAGTTCAACTTTGACCCCAACAACCCCATACTCTCCAACTGGCTGGCCTTCACCCAGCATTCTGCAGTAAGTTTGGCATCTTTGACACTGTAGCAGAAGTGGAAGAAATCTATTCAACCTCTGGATGCATGACAACAAACGTTTCACAACCTTCATTGTACAATTTGAAAAGGAAGCCTACAAAACCAGCTGGAACTACAATGCTCTCTAGTTTGCCCTCCATCATGCCCTGCCCCAACAAATCAAAGACCATCCTCCGCCTTGCACTCAAGCAAGCCACATATGATGGATACAAGGCACTTGTCACCCAGGTTGACCAGCACTACTGGGAAGACCGGAGTGAGACCACGGCACTGCAGAACATGTGGAACACCTCCGGCAACACCAACTGGCAGGCCAGAGCAACTAACAGCAATTGACCCTCAATTCTCACCAACCCCACCAACCCTGCACCCTCTTTGTCATCAATGTATGACTTGACAGCTTGCCCAAGCCCCTCCCCATCCTCATTGACGGTGGTGCCTTGAGCACCTTTGTCAGCAGCCAGCTTGACCTCCAGCACAACAACCTCGACAAACCCCTCGAGCTCCAACTCTTTGACGGAAGCCCTGCTACAACTGGAATTATCCAATACCATGACAACACCCTCATCCTCAATAACAACTTATGGTTTCTGACCTGGCTTCTTGTCACCCAACCCCCCCATCAACTCTGATTGTGCTTGGACTTCCGTGGCTGCAAGACATCAATCCCAATATTGACTGGAGGGACCTCACCATACAATTCCCCAGCCCCAAAGCAAGCCTAGCAGCCACCATCCCCCTCTGTCTCCAGTCTACTATGGACTCCAATGTCCCTGACCCCAGCACCAACACCTCCAGAGCAACCCAAAGCCCCTCTATCCCCTACGGCAACCCAAAGGGCAAAGAAAATGCATCCCCACCTTGGTCCCCCTTGATCAAACCATGATGGCTGCCCTCCAATATACCCCAGAATCAATACAAAGGCCCATGGTATTCTGACCAGCAACACCCAACCTCTCTGACCAACCCCGCTACTGCTCTGGACTTGACCGCCACTACTCCATCGCCCCTTCCCGTCAACCCTGGAAGCCTCAACATTAAAATCATTGGTGCCATCCCCTTCACATGCTTTCTACAAGACAGCACCCCCACCTTTTAGCTACAAGTCACACCTGCCCTCTCTGAGGAGTACCTCTGTGCAGAAACTACCCCACTAGAGTACAAAACAGAAGAACAAATTCTATCCGAAGTAGTTCCCCCAGAGTACTATGAATTTGCTGATGTATTCTCGAAGGGAGTGCTAAAGAACTTCCCCTGCACTGTTTCTACAACCACAAAATCAACCTTGACAAAGGTGCCTTGCCCCTATTTGGCAAGATCTACAATATGTCCAAGGTTGAGCTCTGGGCCCTGAAGAAATACCTTGACGACATGCTTGGGAAAGGCTTCATATGCCCATCGATCTCTGCCGCCAGCGCTCCAGTCCTGTTCACCAAAAAGAAGGATGGTTCACTCCATTTCTGTATAGACTATCAGGGGCTCAACAAAGTCACCAAAAAGAACTAGTACCCTCTTCCCTTGATTGGAAACCTTGTTGATTGCCTCCGCAGTGCCCAGATCTACATAAAGATAGACCTCTGCTCTGGCTATAACAATGTCCAGATTGCTCTGGAGCATGAATGGAAGACTGCCTTCCACACCTGCTATGGCCTCTTTGAGTATCTCATAATGCCCTTTGGAATGACTAACTCCCCCGCCACCTTCCAGTACTTCACGAATGATATCTTCCACAACATGAACTATGTCTTTGTCATTGTGTACCTGAACAATATCCTGATCTACTTGAACTTGCCAGAGGAATACCTGAAGCATGTCCGCCATGTCCTAGAATGACTCTGGAGGTATCACCTTCCTGCCAAACCGAAGAAATGCTCCTTCCACATGATGGAGGTCAAATACCTCAGGGTCATCATCATCCTCAATGGCATACAAATGGATCCCTCCAAAGTCAAAGCTATACTCAACTGGCTCCTACCATGGAACGTCAAGGGGGTACAGTCCTTCCTGAGTTTTGCTAACTTCTACTGCTGGTTCATTGACAACTACTCCAGGATTACTAAACCCCTCAACCAACTCATGTGGAAGGACACCTCTTGGGACTGGAACAGCAAATGCCAGAGTGTGTTTCTCCTCCAAAAGGCCTTCACCTCCGCCCCAATCCTCCACCATTTTGACCCCTCCCTGCCAATTGTGCTTGAATGTGATGCCTCTGACTACACCATTGCCAGGATACTCTCCCAGTCTGACTTCGGAGGCAAGGATCTCTGCTCCGTTGCCTTCTACACCTCTTCAATGATCCCCATGGAGCTCAACTATGACATTTATGACAAAGAACTCCTTGCAATCATTGAAGCTTGTGCTACATAAAAGCCTGCAAACCTTGTCTCCAGACCAAGGTACCCCACCACTGCCCTCACAGATTATTAAAACCCCTTCCCATCAGTCAGCGCCCCTGGTCCTCCATTTTCAATGGATCACATCGTCAAACTCCCTGACTCCAAAGGCTTTGACGCCATCCTTGTCATCATCTGCCACCTCACCAAGCAAGCCCTCTTCATCCCTTGCCACACCACTGACAATGCTCCAGAGTTTGCCAGACTATTCCTCAAACACATATTCTCCAAGCATGGACTTCTGGACAACATTGTCTCCAACCATGGACCCCTGTTTATATCCCATTTCTGGCAATCACTATGCAAGGCACTCAAAATAAAGACCAATCTCTCCACCGCCTATCATCTGGAGACCAATGGACAGACAGAACAAGTAAACCAGATATTGAAAGAGTATCTCCACCTCTACATTAACTATTTATAGAACAATTGGTGTGTGAAACTTCCCCTTGCTGAGTTTACCTACAACAATATGCCTCACTCCACCACTAGAGTTTCCCCCTTCTACGCCAACAAAGGCTACAACTCCTGACTCACACTGTCCCTCAAAGACATCCCCTCCCATGTTGCCTACAAAGTTACTGAGGACCTCTGCTCCCTTCACCAGTTTCTCTGGAACAAAATCAACACTGCAAACCAAGCTTACTCCAAGCATGCCAACACCTAATGTGACCCCACCCCCGACTGGCTCCCCGGCACTTTAGTTTGGCTTGATTGATGAAACCTCAAGACCTGGAGGCCCTCCATCAAGCTTGACCACAAATGCCTCGGCCCTTTCAGAGTCCTCTCGAAGGTCTCCATGCACGCCTACAAGCTCAATCTCCCCCCAGGCCTGAAGGGCCTCTACTCTGTAGTCCACATATAACTCCTTGAAAAGCATGCTCCAGACTCCTTCTCTGGGCAATGGCCCCGTTGACTGCCCCCCGTCAAATTTGAGGATGAATACCACTACAAGGTCAACCAAATCCTCAACTCCCATGTAGTCCAGGGCCAACTCTGGTACTTGGTCTGCTGGAAGGGCTACGGGTCCAAGGACAACATCTGGAAACCCTGAAGGAACCTTGAGGAAGCCTCCAACAAACTCTGGGACTTCCATTGGTGATACCCCACCAAGCTCTGGGACTCCCAGAAGTAGAAACCATGGATGGCATCAGTGGGCATAACCCCTGCCTCTGGATTTACTAGGGATTCAACTCCCATGAATAGATCCCTATGTTTTTCACTTACGCAAGTTGCACCCTCCCACTTTCTGAAATTTCTTATATTTGCCAAAAACACCAAAACAGAAAAAA
>JABFYK010000184.1:0-14454 GCA_018849495.1 Termitomyces sp. T123_Mx157
AGAAATTGTGGACTGCCTGATCAATTGCTGAGATGGAGTAGATGCCTCAGATTGCCTTCAGAGCATTGGGGTGCCTGCGGTAAAAGTCTTGAACCAAGGCCGGTGCATATATATTGGTCTGTGGTTCCCAAGAGATGTCTTCAATGCCATACTCCTTCCACCTCACCTTGAACTGCAACTTTCCACAGAACATCCTACTGTCCAAAATCTCCTCAACCTCATACTCCTCCTCTTTGTTCACTAGGATTGGCGGTGGTGGTGCCTTTGGGCGACGGCCTGGAATGGGGTCCAGAGGAGCTGGGAACAGCTTGACCACATTGAAGACTGGGTGCAGTTGACGCAGGCCCACAGGGAGCTTGAGTCAGTATGCCAATGGCCTGACCTTCTTCTCCACAATGAAGGGTCCCAGATGATGATGAGACAGCTTCTACAATGGCCTTGTGGTCTTGATGTTTGAGCCGTCCAGATATACATGATCTCCTGGCTTATACATTGGTGCAGGTGTCCACCGCCTATTATAGTACTGTGCCATGTCCGATCTCACAACAAGGCACTGCAAGTGTACCTGATTTTTGATCACAAAAAGAGACAAAAGGTTTGACCACATATATATATATGTTCATTATACTTAGAACCCTCAGTCACTTGCACACACAGACTGAGGGTGAGTTACTACAACACTTGTGAATACTGGACTTTACTTACAGTACCTGTAGATCAGACTAATTAGGTCTGTGTTTACTTAGGTACAGAATACAGTCACTTGCACATGCAGACTGAGGATCAGACTAATTGGATCTGTGTTTACTCAAGTCTCAGGTTTGGATTCCAACAGGCCAGGTGTCATGCTTTAGGAAAACTTCTAACCCTAACCCAAAGGTGAAAACTCCAAAAATTGCCATAACTCCCGAGATTGAACCAACAATAGAAATCCATTGTAAACAGCCTTAGTCTCTGGACTCATGGAATGTGACCACAAAAAAAATATAACAAAAAGGTAGCCCTTGGTTAAAAGTATTTGTCACCAGAAGATAAGAGGATGAAGATGAAAGGCAGGTGTGGAATGAAGGAAACAAACTAGAGGATCTGGTATGAACAATATCCTAACAGAGATCAATCCAGAGCTGAGGCTCCATGCATACCCACCAATGCTCTGCTTGGTGTCTAGACAATTAGCCCAATTGGATTCTGTGAAACCAACAAGATTAATGGGATCTTCCTTGCCTCCCAGGGTCAATTTCAAATTCCTAGTTCCCTTCAAATATCTAACAAGTCATATCATAACATTCCAATGAATTGTGGTGTAATTGTCAACAAACTGTGTAAGCTGTTGAACTGCATACACAATGTTGGGGCAAGTAGCTATTGCAACATAGAGTAGACAACTAATCAAAGACTAATATGGAGTATGTTGGAGGGTAATCCATTCTTCTTGTGATAGGGACAAGTGTTCAACTCTTTGGAACTCCAGGCCTGGGTCTAATGGTAGAGATAGCAGAGTTGCATCCTTGAACCAAATTTGGAGATTATTTTGTCAATTAATGCAGTCTGTGATAGTTGTACAAGAGACTTATTGTGATCCCACTTGACAGCTATGCCAACAACAAACTTTAGTATGCTGAGGTCGGTGATGGTCCAAACACTACACATCTAGCCCTTGAAATGGTTGTTCTCTGCTTTACTGCTTGCAATTGATAAGAAGTCATCTACATGGAGTGCAGCAATAGTGGTTCCTGCATCAGTTTTTGTATAGTAGATGCAAGACTCACATGCAAGACAAGTGGATCCCCACAAAGTCATCTTGTTGTTCACAGTGTGATTCCATATCTGTCCTGCCTGCTTCATTCCATATAGGCCATGGAGTCAGCACCCCTTCCTTTCCATGCTCTTAAAATCCTTCCAGTTGTTGCATATATTGGATCTTGTCCTTGGATAGTGACTCATATAGGAATGCTGTCTTGACATTGATCTGGGTTGCATTCCACCCTTTCATAGCTGCCAAGTGCAGCAGCAGTCACCAAGATTCCATGTGTGCCAGTAGGGAGGTAGTTTTAGCATAGTCTTTTCAGTAGATTTGTTTGAATCCATACAAGTCAAACCTTGTATTGTACTGGTATTCCTTTCTCATCTTGTTTGATTTTGAACATGGGCCACCCTCTATGGATCTTGCTGCCTACATGAACTTGATCCTGTAGGATAAGTCAATACACACTCATTTTCTTTAAGGACTTAAGCTCCTCCATGTACACTTTGGCCCAGCAATCAGCATTCACAGATTCCTGGGCCTGTCTTCACATTTGGGATTCATCATCTGTATCAAGTGTTATTGGGTCAACCAAGGTTCAGCCACTGCCAGGAGGTGCTTGATATTGTTTTGCATTGCTAAGTTGGCTAGATTTGGAAACTCATGTGCTCTATTGTCTCCTTCTGATTTTTTGTCATTCCCTGAGGCTGCAGGGTGGATCAATTCAGGCTCATTAGGTGGTGGCATAGTTCCAATATTCTGCATCATAGCATCTTGGCATTTTTAGGCCCTGACTTCCTGGATCCAGCTTGCAGCATTGTAGGATTCTTGAATAACAAGCTCAAGATGTGTTGTCAAAGAATTATTGGGAGATGCTCTTGCAGTTAGAGTGCAGATGTGGCTAGACTGTTGTTGTGCCAACATTTCATGTTGGATAGAACCAGGTAGTGTATTGTCAATGTCATATGGTGTTTGCTGTTTTGGGGTTGAGGCTGCATGAGTATGTGTTAGCAGAGTATTTGTAAGGTTGCCTTTGTCTTCTGTAATTAAGAAGAAGTCTATTGAGGAATCTTGGACTTGCTCAATTGTCATTGGCTCTCCTTCTGGTGGTGTGTTACTACTGAACACCCCTTTGATTGGGTGCCCGTCATGTCTGTCAAGGAAATGGACATGGAATGATTCATAAACTTTTTGTGTTTGAGTATTATAATATTGGCATGCCTTCAAATTTTGGCCATATCCAATCAGAATGCATTCAATACCTCATGCATTAAGTTTTGGGTTGGGAAGGCTGGATCTGCCAGCAGAAGGGGAAGCAAAGGAAGTGATATAGCTCCTAGGCACTGTGTAGCAGTAAAGGGGTAGAGCAGAAGGACTTTTGGAGACTGGAGCATCCACATGGAGAAGGTGTCTAGCCCCCCCCCACACACACACACACCAAAGGAGTGCAGGAAGATCTGGAAGGCAGAACAACTAATTACAATGAGTCTGTGGGAGGAGGAAGTAGCCAAGGTGGATTGGAGAAGAGGGAAAAGAGCCCTTTAAGTTGTGAAGTGTGTGGAAAAGTGTTGACTTTTTAGTGTAGTAATTTGCTTATCTGGAGAGATGCAAGAGCATTTACCTGCCCAATGCTCAGTGGTGATTCCTGGTGCCATGGGGGCTGTGAAAGACCATGAGGCTGAGTCATCACTGAGGGAAGACAGCATGCAGGGGGAAAAGGGATTGTTGGGACTGTATGACTCATTGAAGTGGCAGGTATGACAACCAGAAGGACATATGGTTGGCCTGCAAATCCAAAACAAACATGAGGAATTGCAAAGGAGGTGGGAGTTCTCAGGCAATCCATGTCTGATGGCATGGAAAAGAGCAAGGTATGTGGAGGCTGCACCAAAGAAAAACTGTGGTTGTTGTCATAGTTAACCTTGTCCACCTCTAGAATGTCTTTGACTGTGGGTCATGTATGTTGCAGAGTGATGTGGGGATGCAGAGCAGTTGTCAAGGGCAATCCTTACTGAGAGCATGTGTGTGGTCTCTGTGAAACTGTAGATCCAAGTCAGAGGAGGAGGATGTTGCTGTAGAAGACATTGTGTCAAGAAGTCTTTTTTCAAGAAGTCCTAGAATGCTTAACTGTTGTGATAATGAAGAAAAGGATCTTTTGTGCATAAGGAAGTTAAAGAAAAGACTTGAGTAAGATACACACTTCAGAGAATATTTTTATAGAGTCAATAGTGTTGAGATACACAAGAAAGAAATGGTACAAGTTCAAGAGGTCAGGATCACGTGATTGTGATGTTTAGTCCAAAATGTGTTCCACCATTTAGTTATTTCTCCCTCTGTGGACTTGATTCCCAACTCCAAAACCCCATTTTCCAAGTTTTCCAGCTTGCCCTGCCTCTGAACTTAGCCTCATCAGAACTTCTCTAATTCCCAAATCATTCTTTTACCTCCCATTCAACCTCAACATTCCATAAGTCCTTTAGTCATTGCAGTCCTCTGACTAGCAGGTTGTTCACTCTACAGTAGAGAGCTCCCAGGTCACATGGACCTAACAAATTCCAAATGGCCTGAATAATAAGTTACCCTTCAAATTCCTCATGCTATCCTGGCCCTTTTCTTCTGAGTTATATACTTATTCTTGAAAAAGAATCTTCAAGGGCTATTATAAGGCTATCAAGTCTGCAGCAGTATTGTGCAAGTGTTGGAGCATATCTTCTCCTTGCCACTCCAAAAGGTTCTTAAATGTTCAAAAGAAAGACATAAGCCAGCACACTCCAATACACAAAGCCAGAACAGTATCTTTGTATATTCTGAGCAGTCAAATGTACACATGTAGTAGATGAAAGAAAGAATCAGAAGAAAAAGAAGTCATCAAGTCAAAAGTACTAACAGCAGATCTCAATAACTTGAAAACCTAACAAGTGCAGAAATGGCAGTTAGTTGTTGTTGCATTGTAATTCAGAATTATAAGAATCTTCATCACTACTCACTATTGCCTGTATGTATTTGCTATGTATTTACTAGGGAAAAGAATTGTGATACATGTAATTGAACAGGACAATACATAAAGATACATGTATCTGCTGCTTAGGCTCCATGTCCTTTAGGCTCAGTGACATCCAAAATTGCCACATCACCAGTATACTTGCTGAAGGCAGGGCAAGTTTCATCATATGATGCTAAACAAAGATAGGAAGTGAACCCCAGAAAACTGAGATGATGTGATTAGGATACCCACGAGGAGCTTTGAGATGTGCCGATGTACCTTCGGGATCTTCAGCAAAGACAATTGCCAAACCACTAGAAACTACATCAGTCCTTGAACCATTTAGGACATGCAAGACTTACAGAGGAATGTGCCAGTCAATGTGGCTGTTGTGAAAAACAGGCCTAAGTCTCATAATACATCATCATTGCCGAGGAACACTCACCAGTGAAGGAACCAAGGACCAGAATTGTCAGTAAAGAAGCGAACCACTGTAAGGTTAGTGTCAAAACCAGTAGGCACAGTGTCTCGACGAGCAGGGTTGACCCAGTTGTACTTGTCACTCAGGGCATTTTTGATGACCCAGAAAGAGTGCTATTAGAACATATTATCAGCCAATCCGACTTGATCAAAATGATTTAAAGGAAGAGTTCGTACGCCATGAAGATGGAATGGATGCTGTTTGTAGAGTAAAATTAGGTCGCCTTGACCAGATTTCAATTGTTACTGGGACACTCACAGGTCCACCTTTAGTAATGCCATGTAGCTGCAGCTCGACAGAAGAGTTTGCCTTGAGCTTATAGACACTTCCACTAGGCATTAACTGGTCTGCATCAAAAGTGCCATTGAGGATCTGCAGTAGTACGGGAACACTGGGCGATGTAAAGGGGGTTCCGTTTATGTCAAAGAGATTTATGTCTGGGTGCCATGTTGGTTTGATTGGGATAACGATGTCTGCGCCGCCGAGTTTCGGTATTCCGGGAGGTTGTGGACTCTCAATGGAATTGAGGTCATCCTCATTAAGAGGCTGCGTAGAGTTGTCAAGTGTTTCTGGGTCAACCTCGGGGGCCCCAGCATACCGAAGGATAGCGGAGTTGCGGTTGTTGTCGAAACCTGGATATCCACGTGGAAATAGAGGATCAGCACGAATCCAGTAATTGCCAATAGTTTTATTTGCGTGCACAATGACGGAGTAGCGCTGTCCAGCGTAAATCCAAAGAGAATCGACAAATAGAGGAGTAGTGTATTCGCCATCAGTTTCAATGATTGTCATTTTATGACCATGGATTGTGAAGTTGAATGGAGCGTCACAAGCAAGACTGGCGACGCGGAAACGGTAACGTTTACCGGGCTGTACACTAATGACGGCCAATGGGGACAGTGTATTTAGAGTTACTTCGACCTGTAATGAGCGACCGTGGCCATTGATGAGAGTGGTCAAGGAGTGGTTCGAGAGCAGAGGAGTTGGTGACGCTGTATGAATCCTACACATGAATTAGATCAGTCTTCACTAGAAACACTAACTTGACACACCAGTCGGCCAAAGTAATCAGGGTTGATTCTTGAGTAGGATTGTCGGTGAAAGATCAGAACAAGGTAAAGTCTATGTATAACACTAGACTTACCGTCATCAACGTCGTACTCGTCGATGTATGGATCATTGGGATCGTAGATAACTATTGCTCCGCGGAGGCCATCACAATATTGGGTCGCTGTTGGGATGTTGATCTGGGTTACAATACAAATAAGAGAGTTCCGAGCTCACAGTAGTGGGAGTGGTACCAGTATGTCCCTGCTTGGTTGATATCGAAGTCATAAACGAAGAAATCGTTCGGTACAATCGGGCATTGAGTGACCATGGCAGTTCCATCCGCCCAATTGGTCCGATTCTGGAAGATGCCATGCCAGTGCTGCCGTATGCAGGTGAACGTCGGTTCGCGGACCTCCTTTGAAGTCAAAATACTTACGATAGTCGTAGCTCGCAACATTCTCTCGTCTGTCAAAGAGTTGGTAACATTGATTGTGAAGTGATCTCCCTGAGCAGTTGTCGGTAAGGGTGAACATTACCGGGAAAACTGTTACCCGTACCCTTTTCCCGAAAATTGTGGGACCAGGGAACGTGCCATTTGCAAGAACAGCTCTATACAATATGTTCAGATCGAGATGTTTGTAAGGAGTCCCGACTAACTTACGAGCGAGGATAGAGATCTGGGTCAATGAGCCTGTTCACAATATTCAATCTGGTCGTGACGGTGGCAGCTTGCACAGTGACGCCTAGAAAAACGAGAGCCCGGAGTCGGAAGAGAATTCCAAACATCGTGTTCTGAGAATGAGGACAAAAGACCAAAGCGAAGCGTCTTTTATAGGGGTGTTCTGGATTTTTCCGCTTTCATCCAAGAGGTCGATTGCTGAAAAGTCTTCATAAGGGCATAGAATTCACGGCACCAATTACATCAATTTGTCTCCATCAAATACGTCGCTGTTGAAATGAGCGTGCCGAGACGAGCTAATCTGTGCCATTTCAGTTTAGCTAGAGTATGCTGCAAAAACAGCTGCAGATAATCGTGCGGAGATAACGAAGGGAATAGCTATACACGGGATTTTTGAAATCGTGGGAGCACTCTGTCGATGGAACTCTTAATAGGTGTTTCGCTCATTGATCAAGCCGCTTCCTGTCCATTTTTGTGGATATTCCGCGCACAGTCCTTGGTTTGAGCCTATCGATATTACAAAGGTAGGAAAGGGAGAATCTCTTATCGGTTGGCTTTGGCTCCGAGAATGAACCCGAGTTGGAAGCCCTTCATTGGCCCATGCACACAGGTGAGATTAAGACTTTCTGGCGTCAAAAGCCCCTTCTACATGATGCAATGGTTGATCTCAGGTCAATCATTCTCTCTCGACAGTGGCGAATCATGAGGATGAACGACGCGATAAGATAGAAGTTGGCGGGCCGCCATTGAAGAGATCCAAGAGAGAGATGATCACTGACTGTTTATCTGATCAAGTCCTTGTAGAAGCTGGGCAGGTAGGGTTTGCTGAACAGGACCTAAGAAACTTCTGGTCAGCATGCATTTCTCTTCACAATTCCACATGAGCATTGACCACATGCTCTTTAGACCGAGTATATCTATAGAATCATACTGCTCCCAAACCTTCCAGTCGTTGATGGAATTGACTCGGAGGAGCCTTCTCGATTCTCCTTAGTTGACAGATAAGGATAAGTATATCTAGCAGGTCAGCTATCATGTATAGAGGTAGAATATGTATCAGATACAGCCAACTCACTAGTCCTAAGTAGCTCTCGATACGCAACATGTGTCCGCCACCATGTGGCATCTTTCGATCTCCACGCTCTAGGCGATACTGAATTCGAATATGCAGTTCTGAATAGCGAACGCTGTGTTCGTCTTGAAGCTTGAAGTCCAACTTGAACATCTGAAAAGTCAGTGGAGTGGAATGACTGGCTCTCCCACTCTTCTTTTCCCATAGCCTCATCCCTTCGACTCGCTTTTCGGAAATTAATCGGTATTGTAGCGGCCCGTTGATACGCCGGCCTCAGAACTGAGGCCGATCGAGGAAGTAAATCTTAAAGTCTTGAGGAAGATAAAAATAGCAACGGCCGAAAACTGTAAGCCGAGCGTTGAAAACTGTAGACGCAGAAAGATTTATCTCGAGCAAAGCCACCAAAAGACTCCCTAAGAAACACAACACTGAGATGACGGGCCAAAAGGAACACAGCAAGGTCAAAAAGTGTGAGGTGAGAAGCAAAACGTCGCTAAGAGATGGGGGAAAGTGATAGGAACAAGGACAATAAGTTGCTAAACACAAGGTTGGTCAGAAAAGTTGCTAAGGTCTATGAGGGCCTAGCAATGAAAAGGAATGAAGAATAAGGATGTAAGCAGAGCTGATAGGGGTCTGGGGGGGATGAACACCAAGTCTAATCACTAGCTGTAGTCACTAGTGTCACTAACACTATAAGGTACCCGTACTTGGCACCATGCTAAATTGAGGACAAGTTCACTAAGGCCTGTCACTAAGCCATTAAGAATGACAAGGATGACCTAAACAGGGCTCGAAGCAGAGAGAGAGCTACTGAGGGCAAAGTACTTGGGGCTTTGTTGTTTTTAACTGGGTATGTACAGGGAGTATTTATACTGTTGGTAAGTAAGGTAGTCAAAAAGGAAAGATTGTCACTGCAGGTAATGGCACCTGTCAAAGTGTCTGTAATGCATACTGCATGTCAACATAGTAACCACATGTAAGTACTCAGTGTCAAAAAGTGCATAATATGTGTCAAATGAAAATAAAGAGCATACCAAGCATCAGTATCTGAAGCATAGACACTGTTCAGGTATGGTGGTAAGTGAGACAAAAGAAGTGAAGAGTCCAGGTCATGTGTTTCTGTAATGTATATTCTTTGAGGAAGAAGTGCCCATTTTGCTAAGGGCTGTTGCTAAGGAGGGTCTTGACCTAGTCTAGGGCTAGACTCCATGTGATGAGGTTTGTGATCCAAAAGTCTTGTGGTTGCTAAGATCTCATGCAAAAGACTGCCTTGTTCCAGACTTGGAGGGCCAGACCACACATGATAAGTCACATGACTTTCTCACAACCTGTACAAACACAAATCAAAATAACAAATGGTGCTCTAATCCTGTGCTGTGTCCACATCCATGGTTATGCTATGACTAATGTTATATGTGGTAAGTGGCCTGGGTATGCTAGGCAGTAAGTACTGACAATACAACAAAAGGAGATATAGAGTCTGATGACTATGAAGGGATGACTAATACTATCTGAAGGGTGCAGGGGCTCGGTGGCCAGTCAGTCAGCATGCTAGTGATGACACAATACTATTGACTAAGGCTGGGTAGAATCAGAGTTGCCCATTGGGATCCATTGGGATTACTCCACCCACACATGCCTACTAGGAAGGCTTTGTTGTGCAGGCCAAATCTGGAACACACCAATCAGCACATGATGCAATGAGGCATGATGACCATCATATTTGTGACCAATCAGAAAAAGAGAGGTTTCCCTGGCAGGATGGAATTGGGAGAAGGAACTGGACCAAGTGCTGGAAAAGGGAATTTGCTGACCAACCATGTTGTGGTATGGGTAGGCACAAAGAATAGGTGTCAATATAGTATAGATCAGCTGCTGATGCACTGCATGGCCCATTGATTGGTCTAGCTTTGAGATTACTCAGCTGGGCTGACTCATTGCTGGTCAAACAGGTTCTGTACTCCAAAGGATAGTGTCTGTGTGTGGGGAGTGGTTTAGTTGTGAGAACCATTGCTGGGGTTTGGGTTGAAAGAGAGGCAAGAGCTGTGCCAACAGGCTATTAAGTCCAAGCACCTACCAAACACTAGTAAGCCATGTGGAGTATAGCTGGGTTTAGAAATTGGAAGAGTACAATAGCAGTGAAATAGGGAAGGGACTTCACATGGTGGGAAGTAGTATGAACTCTGACAAAGTCAATCTGTAGTCAATTAGCTATGAGGTGTAACTGGCATCAGCTGAAAAGGGATCAGGCCAGAGAACTAGTTGAATGTGTCCATAATTACCCCCCTGACTTTTGCAGATCCTAGGACACTGTTGTTCATGTGTAAATTAAGACTTGTCATGAATAAAACACTGATTCATTCATTCATTCCATTGGGTGTCCCCTTACAGAGGCAATGGTTAGCTTTGTATATGTTCATCTCTTCAGCTCCTTAGTTGGCTAGGTAGTCAGCACCCTTGTTACCATCTATGCCATCATGGCCCTCTACCTTGGTGAAGGTAGTCTGGCCTTTTCAGGCTCTGAGTCTAGAGGTGATGACCTTCAGAAGTTCCTTGTTGGCTATTCCTATCCACTTTTGGTCTTTCCAGGTATTCATTTTGGTGGTGAGTCCCTTGATTGTGATTTTGGAGTTGCTAAATATTTTGAGGTGGCTATTTGGGGGTGCTTTCTGTAGCTACAAGCACCACCATTATTTGGCCTGCATTCTTTGAGTAGGCTGCACTATCAGTTAGCTTGATAGCAATATTGCATTTGTGGTCTTCACCAAACCAGACTCCTGCACTTGTTACAGCATTGCTACAGCCATTGTGGACACAGGACCCATCTATAAAGACCTCCATCATTGCTGGGGACTTTCATGGCTTAGATGATGTGCTCAGTATGAAGGTGTTTACAGCTCCTTCTTCTACAAAGATCTGGAAGCCCTCTTTGATATTCTCCCTTGTGTCTATGCATTTATTAAAGGTCACTTAATCATTATTTGCTAATGGTGACATGTGGTTTTCTGCTTCTTCTGTTATCTCCTAGTTTTGCTAGCAGTTTGCATGCAGCATTCTCACATTTGGATGGGCTTACACATTTCTTGGTGCAGAGTTCCTTACAAGTTATGTATTTGCAATTCCTCCTGGGTATGTGTTTGGGGTTTTTGACTGTCAAATTAAGGGCATAATCATAGTTCTTACAGAGGTGTGTGATTTCTCTTTCAATCTGAGGTGTAAGTTTCTTGGCCATCACTTCTTATCTCATCTAGGAAGTCTTATTTTTAAAGCACTTGTGTAGTGTTTGTTATGTATGTGTTTGTAATCTGTTGTGGGCTGCATCTTTGATTCTTAATAGGAAGCTTGGAGCTTAGTGACTAACTCGTTGTATTTTAGCAGGAAAATTGGCATGGCATATCTACCTGGGCCCTGATGGGAGAGCCAGGGGTTTACTACTATGTTGGTGGACACCATGCTATGGTCAGTGCTGATTGTGATTCTCTCAGGGAGCAGATCTTCTATGCAATCAATCCAGGACTGTGACTATATTGTCCTACTTTCAGTCCAGGAGGAGAAGATGATATTTTTAAGGTTTCCATGTCTCCACCCATCTGCCAGGTTGAAGAACTTCTTTAGCCTCTCATATGTTTCTGAAGAGCTAGCTAGGGTCACTCTTCAGGAGGAGTCAGTTGACCTAGACAGCAGCAGGTCTGCCTCTTCCTCTCCCCATTGAGGCATCTTGACCACAGCCTTCAGTAGTTTGGTTGGGGGGTTTGGGGTTTGGGGTGGGAGTATAATCATGTGCAGCAAGCTGAATACAGGAATCAACACTCGAGGATTTTATGGTTGGTTCAATGGATGGACCTGGTGAACACTGCTGTTGTACTGTCCTATATACTACATTGCTAGAAATGATAACTGACTTACACCCATGCATACATAGCCTTTTGCAAAGCCTGTCATATTGAATCTGCAGGCTTTTGTTTTCTTCTGAAGTAGCATGTAGTTGCTGTCTGTGAGGTCTGCATGGGTGGTAAAGTATAGGTTCCCCTTTGTCTGATAGGGATAAAGGAGGTTTAGGGCTTCTCTGGTTGGTGCCTCTGAGACTCTGCAAACTAGCACAGTGACCTTTGTTCTTGTACATGGTGTGTTGTTATACACTTCAGTGAGACATCTGTGAGGTTTGGCTACAAGGAGGCGATATCAGTTCCCCATGATGTACACTAGGTTCTTGATTACTTCTGTGCTTTGTACGGCTTCGGAATTACTTATAAGTTGATGTCTCACGTGGGACAAAGGAAAAGAAAGGAGGCAGCTGCGGACAAGTCAAGACACGCGCCAAGATGGAGGCTGGTTGACCTCTGACCATGCGCACTGCTGATGTTTTCCGGCCGCGCCTCCCGCTCGACCCCTTCGACGACGCCCAGCCGCCGTGGCACGCTGAGCCCGACGCCCTGCACGTCGAGCCCCACCTCGTCCTCGTCCTCGGCGCCCCCACGCACGCCGACCTCGCCCCTCTCGCCCTCTCGCCGCGCCTCGCCTCGTCGCTGCTGCTCATCGCAACCCACACCCCGCCGCCTGTCCCCGCCGCCACGCAGTGCCCCGTGGTCATCCTCCGTCTGCCCGCGCCGCTCGACATCCACGACGCAGGGGCAGTGCGCCTCGTCAGCGTCCTCGACCGTGCCCAGCGCGTCGCACACACGTGGCACGCCGCGCCCCACGCCCAGCCGCGCATCCAGCAGCTCGCAGAGCTCTATCCCGGCGGCGAGTTCTCCATTGCGGAGCCCCCTGAGTTTGCGCTGCCGGTGAGCTCGCAGCCTGCTGCTCCCGAGCGCCGCCCCGATTGTTCCGAGACTTGGTCGCTGTCGTCGTCTGTGTCGTCGTGCTCGTCGTTCTCGTCCCACAAGAATCAAAAAAGTGGGCAGCAACAATACACATTCTCTGCGCTAATTAATTTTCTGCCGCCCACGCTGGCGGACAAGGCGCTGCTGAAACACGCGATCCTCGTGACGACGCTGTCTGCGCCGTTCCTCGCCGCGCAGCCGCCGTCCGTCGCCGTCGCCTCTGAAGGCGCGCGTCCCCGCTCGCGCCTCGCCTCCCTGTTCTCCTCGCCCAAACAGCCGTACAGCCCGCCCTCGCAGGCCTCCAGCGCCGAAAGCCTCCTCGCTCCAACCCGGCACCCGCACCTCGTCCACGTCCTCCCCTACTCCTCCCCCTCCAAACCAAAACTCGCACAAAGCCTCGAACAGTTCCTCCTCTCCTTTGCATACCCCCCCTCCGCCTCCTCCTCTGCCCCTTCCCTCGCCTCTTTATCATCTTCGCCCCCACCCACGCACCGCGCAGCACCCGCACGCTCTTCCCCACTCGCCTCGCCCGCAGGGAGCCTGCGCACCGTGTCCACGAACACAAATCCACGCCGCCAGCCGACCCGTCTCCCCACCCACGCCCCAAACACCCCCGCCATACCGTACCTACTCCCCGCAGGCCTGCTCGGCGCGTACCCGGACGGGAGCAGCCTCTGCGTGGGCGAGATGGTGCTGGGCGGTGTGCTGGATTGCGTGGCGGTCGGCGGGATGGGCGTCGGCGCGGGAGGGGGGTGGCCGCGCGCGTGGGTCGGGGGCAAGGCCGAGGTTGTTGTGACCCGTGTGCCGTCTTGTGATTTCAAGAAGGCGGAGGTGGTGGAAGAACAACAACAGCAACACACCGAGATCGAAACCGAAACCGAAACCACAAGCACAAGCACAAAAGCGAAACGCGAACACACAGGAACGAGGCGGAACGAAGCGGGGCTTCCTACGCCTCCTGAGAGCTCGTCGAGCTCCGGGGCGAGCGACGACGGGTCCGGGTCTTGTTCTGCTAGTGATGATGGGTCCTGTTCCGACGCCGACGCAGGCGAGGGAACCGAAGACTCGCACCCGTCTCACACCTCACACATCTCGGCGCCCGTGGTGGGCACCAAGACCGAGACACAGACGAAGGATCGGGAGACGAGGTCCGAGGCGCATTTTGGCGCCGGCGCCGGCGCTACGGGTGGGCCCCAGCCGAATCTGAGTCAGGGAGATGGGAAGGGGAAGGGGAAGAGGTTGGGAGAGAGGGTTGGGAAGTTCTGGGGAGGGCTGAGGGTGCAGGTGCAGGGGTTGGGATCGGGCTTTGGGAGGTTCGGGAGGCTGGGGTTTGGGAGGGGTGGGGGTGGGGGTGAGTGAGGAGTGCTTGGGTTTGATTTGATTTCGGTTGGAGATCGTAAGATGAAGGATGGTCGGACGACGATGGAGACATTGACATTGACAACGAAAAGGAAAAGACTGTTTCTAATATCTTCCGCTTTTTTTAACATCCCTACGTCTCGAAAAATCTACTGTTTTTATCTATCGAGGTTCATCATACCTACCTATCTACATATCTATACCTTTCTTTTCATCCGTGTCTCGTGTTTTTTTTGAATTGTTGGTCACGGCTGTTCTATTCA
>JABFYK010000185.1:0-20560 GCA_018849495.1 Termitomyces sp. T123_Mx157
TC
Source organism: Termitomyces sp. T123_Mx157 (assembly GCA_018849495.1). Classification (NCBI taxonomy): domain Eukaryota; kingdom Fungi; phylum Basidiomycota; class Agaricomycetes; order Agaricales; family Lyophyllaceae; genus Termitomyces; species Termitomyces sp. T123_Mx157. The sequence goes on from JABFYK010000185.1 coordinate 3, forward strand.
CAACTGATGTCGAGTTCTAATGACCCTGCTGCAACAGTATATATGTCTACATCTCCATTATTGTCGATTCTCCGATTTTTTTCTGTCTTTCATGTTCCTCTGTTTAAATCCTGCGCAAGTAAGTAATGCATCAAAGTCTTACTACCCATCGGCTGGATACATCTCCTTTGGGGCTTTCCACGTCTATTCAAATAATCAAATGATTTCAATTTGTCCATCTGTTGGAGGATTAGGACAAAGTAATACATCAAAGTCAGCGGCCTCCTTCAACAGACGTTTTTTTCAATTGTTTATGACTTGAGTAATGACTTAGTTGTTAGAGATGTAGTGACGACGGTCATCATTGCTGTAGGAGTGTGGCAGTCAACGTTTACGTGTTTGCACCGTATGGGGGTTTGTGGTCAGTCTTCCTCTAACTCCCTTCAATCGAAAATCACCTTACAAAGTTGTCCTGTCGTCCGACAAAATATGATCTCCATTCATGCCATTTCCTGATAGTGATTTGTAGGCAAGGTGTGAACGCCATATAAGCTCGTATGACAGGATAACAGTGTACTAGTTGGTGACCGTATTTTACCGAGTACCCTACTGGGAAAAACATATTACCAGATATATGGAGCCGCAAACCAATGACAATCGACATCAACAAAGCATTTTCACCTACCCCCATTTACGCATTCAAATCACACTTTCCAGGACGCAATGCGCACCACAAAGGTTGTAACGCGATTGCATTGACGCCCCGTTGCTGAAAACGGAATGATACATCGTGCAATCGGGGGAGTGCTGTGCCGACATCACCACCTGGTCCAGACCAGAACACCTGAGATATAAGGAGCTGTCAACAAGAGGGAACAAAGGATTGTAAGAAGAGTTTGCACCTCAGCGGAAGATGCAGCGCGCGGCCATACGATAGGGTCGAGGTTCGAGGGGCCGGATTGTTCAGTCCACAGTAATTGCTGGCCTGCAAGGTGTCTTGTGAGTACGAGGAAAGAGCGAGTGAGATTGCTAAGCATTAGCATACCTCCAAGCACAAGGTTGCTCTGCTCTTCTGTGAGATTCGCAAAGGGGTTGAAAGAATACGACTATCCAACGGTATCAAATCAGAGTTCGCCAGCGTAGATCTTCCAAGGTAAGTACCTTCTGCCATGTCTTGAAAGGATCACACCAGCTGTTTCCGAGGACATTCTCGCCGACCCAGCCACCACCACCACAGTCAAGATAGAAATAATCGGACGCGGCATGAATGAGTTTGTATCCTTTCTGCGCGACGGCGGCAGCGTTGGCGGAAGATATCCAGACCCTAACAAGGATGTCAATTTTACTCCGGCCATTATTAGGATTGATCAAGGACATACAAGGCGATGGTGTCGTTAGCGAGAGTAACAGGATGATCGAGGACCAATTCCTCCCAAACTACAGCTCTTTTCCCGACAGACCTCAGTCCGGCATGAGTGGCTTGAACAAATGTGTCCAGCGCCTGATCGAGAGTCTTTCCCTGAGCGTCTAGGAATATTTGTGAGATAGTACGTCATCTGATGGCGACGAAACTCACCAAGGTCAGCTTGAGTTGCATCATCTTGGGTATAGCAGTTAGAGTTGAGCTCGTCACCACCGGTACTGAAGAGTTCCGACTGGAAGAGGGAAGCGGCGGCTTCGAGGAGGCCAGTGGTGAAGGTGGTCGTAGCGGTAGAGGCTAGACGAAGTTGACCTGCAGGAGGTTCTGTTCACATACAGATGTCAACTCCAAGTTGATATAAGCAGATTGTTGGATTACCATTGGCGAAAGAAGACCAGGGCGAAGCTTCGAAACATGCGATATGTCCAGGATAGGCTTTTGCAATGATCGACGTGTGACCTGGGGTGTCGATTTCTGGCATGACGTCAATACCACGCTATCGAGAAGCGAGAGGTCGCGTGTCAGTGTCTCTTGAATTCATAATGGTAGGGAATGGACATACTGCAGCGGCATAGGCAACAATTTCCTTCACGTCAGCCGGGGTATAGACTTGCGCAGAAGAATAGGCGCCCTTTGCAGAGAGTTCGGTGTAACCAGGAACAACCAAGGGGAAGGACTGAGAATCTACAACATGCCAGTGGAAAGTGTTGATCTTGACCCAGCTCATGGCATCGAGGGTACGTTTGATGTCCTCTACCGGGAAATAGTTACGGGCAGTATCGAGCATCAAACCGCGGTATGGCTAAGACAGACATGAGACCTTGCTCGTTTACATAGGAAGATTACGCACGAAAGCAGGAGAGTCAACGATATCAAAAGGAGCCTGGAGGGTATACGTTGCGCCATTCAAATCGTACCAGAGTTGTCCAAATGTTGTTAGACCACGAAACAAGCCTAAAGTGGAATTGGCTCTGAGAGACGCGCCAGATCCGTCTGCGGGGATAGTAAGGGTGTATCCCTCAACACGAGACTCTAGATCTGCGACCGCCTCTTGGGAAATGCTCTTAATAGGGTCATTTGTCGATAGACTGAGAGTGAGGGTCTTGAGGGTCTTTGCGCTTTGGATGTCTTCCGCTGAGGACGCGCCGCGATCTGGGACGAGAGCCTGGAGTTGGTCGTTGTGCAGATAGGACTTAGTGCGAGAAATAGCTTCTTGAAGGTCAGACGGGGGATGGTCCACACCCGGAAGCTCGATGGAGAACGACGGCGAGAGACGAAGAGGTGTGCTACCTGTTGAGTATTGACGAGGAAGAGGCCAAACAGCTAGGGCCGGGGTAGCCGCGAGCAACAGTGAGAGGGAAAGGATAGGCAACATCGGTCAAATGCAACATTTCGGAAGAACGACAGTTTTATATGTATAGGTTGTCGAGCAGGTCAGCCACATGCATAGTCCGGTGATTATCCTTATATTAACGAGTGATTCTACGCGGAAGTTGATCGAAAACAGCATGGACGACGTCAAAATCGGAACATTTAAAGGAATGCCGAGCCAAGCAGCTGGTATGTGGCAAAAACGCATGATCATTGACAATTTCAAGCAATGCCAAATATTGTGCACGTGACGCCGATAGAATTTTTGCCCTCGCCAAGTTGGAGCTTCACAAACCCTTGTAAGTGTAAAAGGTTTTTTTTCTTGCCCAGCCAGAATGCAGACACACTGACTTTTCTCAGCAGGAAAGAGCAATTTTTACCGTTGATTTATGATCTAGAACCCCCAAAAGATGGAGCCAATCAGTGCTATTCATGACCCACTGACCATCAACCTACGCCGACAAACCACATCGTTGCTCGAGAAAATTCCAAACCCTTCAAAATATGCAACCGACGTCATAAGTGCCGAGTCTACGACAGACCTACTCGTCACGTTATCCCAGCTACTGTCCCATCCAGCCTTCACTCTAACTATTGCGACTCTCTATCGCCCCATTCTATTCGATCTTTGTGCACGATGGCTAGATTCAGAAGAAAACACAGAAGATCAATTGGTAGCATTGTGTCTTCTACTAGAAACTCACGAAGAACTCTTCCCGTATGTATTTATCCTTTTGCCGCGTTTTTCCGTGCTAAATGTATCTCAGAATACTGTATCGCATTTTAAACGCATCCGCCTTCTCTGAAGGGCCGTTAGCTTTCATAAATGCTTCCTCGTCGCCCCTCTCCGTCGACGTGCCCCGCCTACACCGCTTGCTGCTTGCACAGTATCGAATTTTACGTGCCAATCGCGAACTACCTCGACTTCTTGTTTGGCCGCTATCACCTCTTTCGAAACTTATCTGGACTCCTAATCTCGACACTGGCGTTTGTCTACTCGCTATCCGCTGTTATGCTCTACAGAGTAGCATGGGCGAAGCCGAGCGGGAAGTGATGGAAAGAGAAGTTCTTGGCGAACCATTTGGAATCGATTGTCAGATAGGATATGGAATGAATCTTGATGGAACGAGTAGGGAGGTGGATGGATGGCTTATGCCCGTCCTTGAAGTGCAACGCATAAAGGAAATGCGGGAAAAGATCGCCTGTGAAGAACAAGATTACTACTCAAATGATGAAAGGCTTGTCACAGCCATACAACCGTTCGAGCTCAGGTAGAGTTGGTTTTTTTATTGCTTCAAGTCGGACCTCATACTCTTTCCTCAGCAAACAAATTGTGAACATACATGGGGTCTTTATGCTCCGGACTCCCAACCAAAATTCATATGAGCCGACTTCACCCCTCATATCAACTCTGACCACGGTTGAAGCTCTCAGATCTCTGGCGATACACCTTTCCCTTCGCCTGCCCATCCTCCTCGCGTCTCCACCCTCTTCCGGAAAATCATTATTCCTGACCCACCTCGCAGAACTCCTCTACCCTGGCGTCAAAAACCAAATCATCACAATTCACCTCGCCGACACTTCACTGGATCCACGTGCCCTCCTTGGATCCTACGTCTCATCTCCAACACAACCAGGGACTTTTGAATGGAAGGAGGGTGTTCTCGTGCGTTCTCTTCGCGAAGGAAAATGGGTCGTCTTCGAGGACATTGATCGAGGAAGTAACGAGGTTCTCGGAGTTATCAAGCCTCTTGTAGAATCACTTAGGGAGGGCAAATGGATTGGTGGCCGAGCATCCCTCCAGGTCCCTACTCGTGGCCCTGTCGTCGCTGCCGACAGTTTTGCACTGTTCGCTACAAGGTCGACAGCACCCTCGAGGCATGGTACTTTCCCAGCTCCCGCGTTCTTTGGTGCACACAAATTCCATGAAATTGTCATGTCGTCTCCAACCGCAGAAGAGCTTCGCACTATCCTCAACTCACGTTTCCCGCGCCTGGCTGGCAACCCCAACCTCGCCATCATCCGTCTCTGGGAGGCTGTTCAATCTCTCAGCCCAGCTGCATCAACGCGCGACATAGGTCTTCGCGAGCTCGAAAAATTCTGCACACGCGTCCAGAAGCTTCTCCCCTCCTCATACCAACCCATGGACATTGACATGGACGACTCTACCACACCGCTCCCCTTCTCATCCATCTTCCCCAACCCCACCTTGCGCGAAGACATCTACATCGAGGCGCGAGATGTCTTCTTCGGCTCCGGAACCACAACCGCCAGTGCACGCGCATACACCGAGTCCATCGCCCAGATCATCGCCGACCATCTTGGATTGGACCCTGATCGCCGTTCGTGGGTTCTAAACGGCCGTACTCCCGAGTTCGAGCTGGAAAAGGATGTCAAAGGTACTATCACCGCTGTGCGTGTTGGACGGACGCATCTCCCCGCCCGTGCGACGAAGATGGGAATATCCACGGCCCCCATGAGACCGTTCGCAATGCACAAGCCGGCTGTGCTTCTTCTCTCGCGGATCGCGACGGCTGTGTCGTTATCGGAACCGGTGCTTTTGACAGGAGAGACTGGGACAGGAAAGACGAGCGTTGTTACGCACCTAGCATCTCTACTACGTCGTCCGCTGATTTCGTTGAACTTGTCACATCAGACTGAGTCCTCTGATCTCTTGGGAGGATTCAAGCCTATTGATGCGAGGATTCCCGGCGCGCAGCTTCAGCAGAGGTTTCTGGATTTGTTTGGAGGAACGTTTAGCCGAAGGAAGAATGAGAAGTTTGAAGTTGAGGTTAGGAAGGCTGTCGCGGAGGGAAAGTGGAAGAGAGTTGTTGGGCTGTGGAAGGAGAGTGGGAGGTTGGCGAGGGAGAGGATACAGGCTAAAGAGGTTTCGGAGAAAAGGTATGTGGAGTTCTATCTTCCTAGCATTCGTGCATTGATTGACGTGCTTCTTGTTATAGGGATGGAATGGAGACGGAGGTGCCGCGGAAACGACGGAAGGTGGAACAAAACGAGCTCAAAGTGTCAGCGGAGAGCTGGGCGGCGTTCGTCCAGGAAGTCGAGCAGTTTGAGGTTCAATATGTTCAAGGCAAAGGGAGATTTGCGTTCGGGTTTGTTGAGGGTCCTTTAGTGAAGGCACTGAGAAACGGTGACTGGTGAGCTTTCCAATTCCTTCAGGAAAGTCGTTTTTTTTTTTTGACCAGACTCTCTAGGGTGTTACTTGATGAAATAAATCTTGCGAGCCCAGAGACTCTGGAATGTATATCTGGCTTGCTCCATGGTCCTACAGCGTCCATCACCCTCACTGAACAAGGCTCTCTGGAGCCAGTCCCTCGCCATCCTGACTTCCGGCTCTTTGCCTGTATGAACCCAGCGACTGACGTCGGCAAGAAAGACCTTCCTCCAAACATTCGTTCGCGTTTCACCGAGATAGACGTGCCCCCTCCTGATGCCGACAAAGAGACCCTTCTCAGCATTGTCAGTCAATATATTGGTGCCAGCGCTGTGGGAGACAAAGGGGCTATCATGAATGTTGCCGAGTTCTATGCGGCCGTGAAGGACTTCGCTGAAAGGCGACAGATAGCAGACGGATCGAATCACCGACCACACTTCAGCATGCGAACGCTCGCTCGCGCTCTTACTTTCGCATCCGACACAGCGAATATCTTTGGTCTCCGTCGAGCGATCTGGGAGGGTTGTCTGATGGCATTTACGATGGTGCTCGATGCGCCCAGCGCAGAGCTAGTGACTACTCTCGCGCAGAAGCACCTCCTTGCTGGTGTACGTAATCCCAGATCTATGCTGATGAAAGAGCCCTCTGTCCCTCCTTCTCGCTCTGCTGATGAGTTCGTTAAATTTGGGCCGTTCTATCTTGAGAGAGGACCGTGGCCTGAGGACCCTGCGGAAGACTATATTATAACGCCGTCTGTAGAGACTAAGCTCATCGATCTGGCGAGAATCATCCTTACACGGCGGTTTCCCATTCTGATTGAGGGCCCTACATCCGCTGGAAAGACCAGTTCAGTCGAGTATCTCGCAAAACGCACGGGACATCGGTTTATCCGGATAAACAACCACGAGCACACGGACATTCAAGAGTATATTGGCTCATATGTCTCGGATCCTCAAACGGGGAAGCTTGTGTTCAAGGATGGTCTCCTCGTTCGCGCCCTTCGCAATGGTGACTGGATCGTGCTTGATGAGCTCAACTTAGCTCCGACCGATGTTCTAGAAGCCCTCAATCGACTCCTTGATGACAATCGTGAACTCGTTATTCCTGAAACCCAAGAAGTTGTGAAGCCCCATCCTCACTTCATGCTCTTTGCAACGCAGAATCCTCCTGGACTCTATGCCGGACGAAAAGTCCTTTCGCGTGCGTTCCGCAATCGGTTCCTTGAAGTCCACTTTGAAGACGTGCCTCAATCCGAGCTGGAAACCATCTTATGCCAGCGTTGTCAAATCGCACCTTCTTACGGTAAGCGCATTGTTGCCGTATTCCATGAGCTTCAGAAGCGCCGTCAGTCAAGCCGTGTGTTCGAGAGCAAGCAAGGATTTGCGACCCTTCGTGATCTTTTCCGCTGGGCTGGACGGGATGCTGTGGGCTATCAGGAGCTGGCTGAGAATGGTTACATGCTCTTGGCAGAACGTGCTCGGCGGGATGATGACAAGGCTGCTGTGAAAGAGGTTATTGAATCCATCATGAATGTCAAGATTGACGAGGGTACGATGTACGATACCCATCGCTCGGACGTTGATATAGCTTCGTTCCTCGGCTGCTCGATACCTTCGTCGTCAGATATCATTTGGACCAAAGCCATGCAACGACTCTTCGTCTTGGTCTCGAGGGCCTTGCGATTCAATGAGCCGGTTCTTCTCGTCGGGGAAACGGGTGCAGGGAAGACTTCTGTGTGTCAGGTCTTTGCGACTGCCACCTCGCAGCGCCTCCATGGGTTGAACTGCCATCAAAATACAGAGACAGCAGATCTTATTGGAGGTCTTCGCCCACTTCGCAATCGCACTTCAAGGGAAGCAGAGATTTTCAAGGAGTCTTTGGAACTATTTCGGGAAATTAGCATTCCCCAATTGCCTCAATCCCTAAGTGACCTTCCGACTGCCTTCACCGATGTCCTCACATCAGATTCCCTGTCACCCAGTCATCAAGTTCGCGTTCGTTCCCTCCAGGCCAAGTTTCTCCAACTGCAGTCGATATTCGAATGGCACGACGGACCTCTTGTTGAAGCCATGCGCCATGGAGATGTGTTCCTTCTCGATGAAATTTCTCTCGCTGATGACTCGGTTCTTGAGAGGCTTAACAGTGTTCTTGAACCGGGAAGAACCATTGTTCTGGCTGAAAAGGGTGGCGAGGACGAACTTGCTCATCCAGCACTGAAAGCAGATGAGAATTTTAAACTTGTCGCAACCATGAACCCTGGAGGCGATTATGGGAAAAAGGAACTTTCACCAGCTCTGCGCAATCGGTTCACAGAGATATGGGTCCCTCGTGTTGAGGCTCGACTTGACTTGGAACTCATCGTTGGGAATCTTTGGAAACACGGTGCGTTGAAACAGTACACTCCACCCTTGCTCGACTTTGTCGATTGGTTATGTACCCGAACTGGTGACAATTCCTTGACAAGTCTCAGGGATATACTTGTAAGGTCCAGCGTAATTCTTCTTCTGTCATTCTGATCGAGTACATTAGGCCTGGGTTACTTTTTCTAATTCCGCTTTTCGATCTGACAATACAAGCTGTATGCCTGGGGATGAGATCTTTGTGAGCGATCCTCACTTTTCCATTCATAACTTCTCACTGAGTTTGTTATAGCACCACGCTGCACATATGACGTTTCTTGATGGCCTCGGTTCACTGCCACAACTATCGGCGTATACTCGTGAGGGCCTTCAGCAGCTCAAAGATGACGCGATGTCACAATTGATGGACCTTGTCCCACTCCCCGACCGCGATAATTTGTTCACATACATTCCATCCTATGATCCCTCTCAATTCGTTCAGTTCGGTTCGTTCAGCATACCTAAGGGATCCCAGCAAGTCGCTAGCCATTCCTTCAATCTTGAAGCTCCGACCACTCAGGACAACGCGATGCGTGTTGTACGTGCTTGTCAAGTTCTCAAACCTATTTTACTCGAAGGTAGCCCAGGCGTCGGGAAAACGAGCCTTGTCACGGCCCTGGCTAACATATCTGGTCACCATTTATGCAGAATCAACCTTTCCGACCAAACGGACATTATCGATCTGTTTGGATCCGACTTACCGGTCGAGGGCGGGGGGCCAGGAGAATTTGCTTGGAAAGATGCAGAATTCCTGAAAGCTTTGCAGGAAGGTCATTGGGTCCTTCTCGATGAGATGAATCTTGCTCCTCAGGCTGTTCTGGAAGGGTTGAATGCGGTTTTGGATCACCGCGGAACAGTCTATATTCCTGAACTCGGCCGTTCTTTCGTTCGACATCCCAACTTCCGTATCTTCGCAGCTCAGAACCCCTTGCATCAAGGCGGAGGACGGAAAGGTCTTCCTAAATCCTTTGTCAACCGTTTCACTAGGGTGTACGTTGAAGAATTAACACCCAGTGACCTCCTCCTGGTTTGCCATCATCTCTTCCCTGACTTTGATGAGAAAGTTCTTGGAGACATGATCACATACAATATGCAGCTTCAAGAGGCAGTTGGTTTCCAGCGCAAATTTGCTAGAGAGGGTAGCCCTTGGGAGTTCAATCTTCGTGACGTCATTCGTTGGGCTTCCCTGTTGCGTGCGCCTCATTCAATCCTTCATCCCTTCGAGCACCTTCATACAATATATCTCAATCGCTTTCGCACCGAACAGGATCGATTGCAAGCCCGTCTTCTCTTTGATCAGGTCTTTTCAACGGCATCGAAACCACTGGGTGTCTCTCCTAATTTGACTATATCACCACGCTATCTTCAAGTGGGTTATTACATTTCCCAACGCCAGAACATTGCCCCATCATCACCTCCTGGACGTATTTTGAAGATGCAGCTATCCGCTCTGGAATCTCTCGGCCACTGCGTCTCACAGTCGTGGCTCGCCATTCTCACTGGTCATCGAAATAGTGGTAAAACTGAGGTAGTGCGAGTATTGTCTCATTTCACAGGGAATGTTCTCCAAGAGATTTCTATCAATAGTTCTACTGACACCATGGACATCTTGGGTAGCTTTGAACAGGTCGATCTACGTGGACGCGCTATCTCTTTGGTCGACGAGCTGCTATCCCACTTCGATGATCGAGTTAGGTTGACTTCAGGTTCTAAGTTTGGTTACAGTCATATACATCTGCTGCGCAAGGCTAGACAAGCTTCCGCGTCCCATCACGAGCTACTACAGTTAACTTCTGAATGTCTCACAGTCTTATCCGATATGTCGGAGGTGGCTTCAGCATTATTGGGTAAGGTTCACAACCTCCTTGCCACTACTGAAGCTGTTGGTCGATTCGAGTGGGTCGACGGCCCACTCATTCAAGCGATGAAACGTGGTCACTGGCTTCTCATGGACGGCGCGAACTTGTGTAACCCCTCGGTCCTGGATCGTCTCAACTCACTTTGTGAACACAACGGCGTTCTCACTCTTAGCGAACGTGGCTATGTCGATGGAAAAGTTGAAGTTATAAAACCGCACCCGGACTTCCGTTTGTTCATGACTGTCGACCCCCAATTCGGTGAATTATCTCGGGCAATGCGCAATAGGGGAATTGAGATATCCATGATCTCCTCATCCATCGCTGATGACAGAGGAATTCTCTGTGATTATTACAGGATACCATCAAACACAACAAACTCAGGGAATCCGAAGTCTTGGTGTTCCACATTCGAGAAGACCCGTAGAGGTTTGAACATGACCGGCGCTGCGCAAGTCTCACCATTGATAACCTCAGGACGTTCTCTTGATCAAGACACCAATCTCTCAAGTCTGATTGACCATGGGCCGATGCTCTCCGTTTCTTGTTTGACAGAATTCTCAGATGCTCATTTGTTCTTTATCGCTCGTACAACAGCACCTGTATCTGTTTCGGCTTTCAATCGTTTGTTGACCATGTTACAAGATTCAAGCACAAGATCCGTCGATCGGATGCAAGGGATGTTGCGCGCATTGGCTGAGCACAGCTTTGTCGGAGCTCTTGTACGTCTACGCGAAGCATATTCACTATCATTGGCGTTACCTTCAGACCTTGTACTTACTCAGGTCAGCCAACCTTTCATCCGCCGCGGGCATTTTGTTAATCTATACTCTGTCATGTTTGCATGTAAACGTATACGCTTGAATATAGCCCATGGATTTCTACTTGAATGTCCCGCCGTGCGCGGATAAGAAACTGGGTTCAAATGACCCTTCCCCTCACAATGTGCTTTTCGGAGTAATCGAGCTTGTCGTGACCTTATTTCTAGATCTGGAGGATCAGGTCGGCATATTTGACAAGAAAACTGTTGAAAAACAGGGAAGGAAATATCAAGCGTTGAAACAGATTGAAACTTTACTTGAGGCCGTGCAAGTCGTTGCACGCAACACTTTGAACTCTTTGGTCACCAAAAATGAGGTGCCTCGAATAGTGAGAGATTTCGCTTTCATGTTGTGAATTCTTTTCATTCTCTCCTTCCTAGCACGACAGCCTTCAATTATCCTCCTCTCTCCTCAACTATAATCGTTATCTTCGTAAGATCGCTGCAAACACAGACTTTGATTTTTCGGCACTTCAAGCCGCATGTCGTTGGATTGTCGACGCTCTGGAAGACAGCCCATCTGTCTTCTCAACGGCAGCGTTGCAGGCTCACAAACTAAAAGACACGATTTCTTTGACTACAGGGCTAGGACTACAAGACATATGGTCCACTCTCTTTATAGACAGACCACGTATATCATCAACTTTGGATCTCATGGAGAAGCGCAGTGCCCATCTGGAGGGCAAAGAAGCACAGAGTAATCCTTTTCTTGTTGAAGCAAGCGAACCATCATGTTCACGTTTCTGGCATAGATATTAGAAGACAAATTTTCGATTTCATGGCACTAAGAACCTTGCCTGTTAGCGTATCTACGCACTCGAATGAAGCATTGGACACTCTCCAAGCGGATGTCGAATCAGTATGTGGCACAATACACTTCGCACGTTCCTGAAGTTAACATTTCTTGCCTAAACAGCACTTACTCCGTCAAAACATCGCGGTTGAGGGAGAGGCGAAAGTAGATCCATCTCTCGTCATTACGGAATTAGGAATTTTCTCGATGGTTTCTGACGAAGAGGTGTGTTTCATGTTATAGATCTTTCCCCCTGCTTCTGAACCCTGATATGATATCCCTTAGGAACTCAAGAAGTTCGTTGCGGATATAATTGAAGCTGCGTGCAGTCAGAAAGGTGGTCTGCTTCGATTAGCTCCCTATCAACATCTTTTGTGGACACTGGAGGCCGGGAAAAGTGAGTAACGTTCTTCGCTTTTGTGATAGAGATGAGTCAACTTCTCACAGATGCTCTCCCTATCCTCGCTGAGACGCAGATGCAATGGTTAGATTCATTGTGGAACGCCTATTTAAATGAAGTAAGATAGTCCGTCCTTGCTTCCCTTGCATGCCATCTTTAATATAATTAATATCTAGCAATCTATCGGGCCGATCATACTTCTACAACCGACCCAGCTCATTGCGACTATGACAACATGGTACTATTTCGTTGTTCCATAGTGACATTGTCATTGACCCAAGATGCAGTGATTGGAGTCAGAAATCCCTACGTTCCGCGGAGAACTATGAATTGGAGACACGTCACCATTCGCGCTTGTTATTCTTGCGATCCGAGTGGTCAACTAGACGTATTGACGAGCTCGCTGGTATGCTTAGCCAATCGGTTGTTTTGGTAAGAGGAGTCAATCTACGCCCGACGAAGACACAACTAAAGTTTCTTGCTGTCTCACAGGTGATTGAATGCTTCCGGTCATCTTTCCCGCCCAATACCCATCCTGCCATCCTAGAACCCAATACAAAATCCATGGCAGACCTTATATCGTATTCGAGCACGATTATGACGCTTATGGAAGAATCCAACAACGAGCCCTTACAACATGCTGTCACACTCCACCTCTACCCTGCTTTTAGACGCTTGAGGTCTGAGAATACACGCGAAAAGGTTGTTGAAGACATGGGATGCTGTTGGATTGCATTAGGAAGTATGTTCCTCGATCTTTTCGTCCCTGATACTCCTCTGGACCCTGCAGCAATACAAAATTACACTACAGAACGAAAACGCAGAGATCGACACTTGATAGAAATACAAGTGAATCTCCATCGGACCCTGGAACAACTCACAACCGGGAATAATCACAGTGATCTCCTCGACTACCTGAACTGTATATCAAATGGCATCTCCCAACAATTGGAATCTACGCCATCTCTTCCTCTCCGAAAGGACATTGCTCGGCTAGACATGTTTTGGGCAGAAGTTCGGCAGTTCCATAGTCATGTCCTCTCTGGTTCGAAGATCCAAGAACTAGTCGGTCTCTTGAAGTCCAGGGACAAGAATGCCATAGCTCGTGAAGAAGTTTTACAACAATCGATGGCTGGATTTTATCGCCGACTTGCCACGGTCTACACAGATTATCCTGACTTGAGTGCTCCCCTCCGACTGGCCATCCTTTACGTTCGCATGGGGATGCGACTTGTCGCTTGTTCCGCTCTACAATCCTCACCCATTTCCTGCCATCAGGTTCTCCCCCTTGTCGCATTCCCATCGGCACGTAGTTCAGCCAACATATGCAAAGACGCCGGAACTGCTGGACCGATTGGGGTGGCGCCGTTCCGCTATCTGCTTCTAACCTTATCGGCTGTGGTGAAGGAGAAATCCATGGGAGTCGTGGACATGAATGCACTCGAAGTGATTTACGATCAGGCTCTCCGACTTTGGCTCATTGACCGCGCAAAGGAGAAGGAGGCGGACATGGCGGCATCATCGTTATATCGGCGCAAGAATTTAGACCACGATGACATAGGAGAGGCAGAATCGGAGGAGAGAGAATTTTTAGAACTGTTCCCTTCCTTCGACAACGTTCTTGATCAAGAATCCGACAACACAGCCAAGAAGTCAAATCAGTCCGTTATCCTAGTACCACCTGCAGAGATGAGTCAGCTCGTGTCGCTTCATCACAAGTTGTTTGGTGAGACACGACAGCTCACTGACTACAGCGCTGACTTCGAGAAAAGTCGTCGATTGATTGTAGCATCACTTTTGACGTCGTCGTCACCTCTTCCGGAAGCCTTGGATGACGAAAGTCTTGCATTCCAATTTAGCCTCCTGAATGATCGAGTCACCGCCATGGATAGTAGCCCTGTTATTGGAGAGAAATCCTACAACTTTTACGCAGATACAAACGTCATTCAACTGAAAAGGGCCGCAAAAGTTGTCTTTGCTCTGAAAAGCCGATTGGACGAGATCATACAGGAGTGGCCCGATCAGATGGTCCTCCAACATCTCAGAGGTCGCTGTGACATCGTATTGAACCTGGATCTTCACAGTCCGGTCGCAAAGGTTCTTTCCGCCCTAGAACAGCTCTTGCTGCAAACCGAAGATTGGGAGATCTATGCCAATCGAGAGAACACTCTCAAAGCTCACCAGCGGGCTCTTATCGGACTCATTGTGGAATGGCGGCGTTTGGAGCTATCTTGCTGGCAAGGTCTTTTGGAATCGCAATTCAAGGCTTTCGCAGAAGGGGCAAATGAATGGTGGTTCAGGCTGTACGATGCAACTATTCGTGGACCCTTGGACTTTTGCAATCAAGAGAACGGTTCCGACCGCGTCGAACAATATCTTCGAACTCTGATACCGCTTCTGGATGATTTCATCCGGACCAGCCCTCTAGGTGAATTTGATATTCGCATGCGACTCCTGCAAACTTTCGAACACCTCATTCTTCACCTTCGCCACGAGAAAGACGATGAACAGAGAGTGACCTTGGGCCGTGTTCATCGCGTCTTGAGATCCACAAGATCTTATTTCGATCTTTTCACTGATCAGGTTATGGACCGTCTTGCGACACAACGGTCAACTCTTGAAAAGGAAATCCGGAACTACATCAAATTGGCAAGCTGGAAGGATATTAATGTTCAGGCACTCAAAGCGAGCGCACAACGTACTCATCATCAACTCTACAAGATAATTCGCAAATTCCGTGATGTTCTCAGGCAACCCATTTCAGAACAGTTGCATCCTCAGACAGCTGATAACCTGGAGACTAAGCATTTGAATCTCGAGAATGAATCACTCAGCTCAGTTCCTTCCACACCATCTCCGCCTCCGGAGGGCGAACTGTACATCGGGTCGTCAGATCGTTCTATCGAGTTACCGAAGGCTTTCAAGAAATTTGGCACCTTTATAACAGATCAATTACAGCCTTTCATTCACTCTAGATCTTCTCATGCTGTGGATGACCTCGCTGTTGATATCATTGTGGGCGCAAAGGAGCTTGCTGCTCTTTCAGTGCCCTTGAACGTTACACCAGAAAAACGCCAAAAGCAACAAAAGGCTTTCTTGGTCCGGAAGAGGAAAGCATGGAGTGATCTACTGAAGGAACTGAAGCGAGCTGGATTTGCTGTCAATGTCAAACCTGATGTGCTACGCCAGAATGCTGATTCGCGATGGTTAAGAGAACAACCACCTATGCCCGAAATGCAAGAGTCATCCATGTCAATGAGGAAAGGAGAGGACTATTATAATCGACTTCTTGGTCTTCTTCCTGATTTGCGTTCTTCAATCTCAAATCACCATTCGGACTTGACGACTCGCGAACTTCAGAGAGGTATCATGTTCCTTGAGTCTGGATTTTCAATGGGAGTTCAGTCGAGGTCACGGTGAGCAACACGCCTTGTCCTTTGTCTTCATCTGATGAATGGAGTGTAGGCTAGCAGCAGCGCTCGAGCAGTTCAGCAAATTGGAACGGGCAACCGAACGTTTGCGGATGATCCATTCGAGTTCAAAGACCATACGGACTGGAGTGAACCTCGTTGATTACATTGTTAACACCAAGAATGTCTTGAGCAGACTCTCGGATACGATTCAAGAGATATCAAAAGGATTGCAAACTTATGACTCTCTCCAACCAAAGATCAAAGTGCCCGACCAGCTCAAGCACGAAGCGAGAGCTGTCGGCGAGTCGATAGCACACTTGCTCGATCGTGTCTCAACGGTCAGCGAAAATGTTGTGCTTACCACATTGAACGTGTTGTTAGCGGGTGTGTATTAATGATTCGCTGTCTACTTTTTTGACTCAATACAATCATCTCCCAGATGAGCACAATACGCTTCTCGAAGCTCAGACACACATCTCGGACATTACAGGAACATTTCAGGGTTGGGCACTGAGGTATCACAGGCTCAGATACCTTTTTGATCCCGTGAATCAGTGGATGAGTTCTCAAGATATACCCTCTCTTAGCTCAATTCTTGTCGCTCCTTCTGCGCCACAAGGATCGTCTGACGTCCTTATCAATACGTTACTCGTCACGGTCCAAAGTATGATTGCGAAGTGCCCCGAATCTGTTCTCAAAACCCACGAAGAGGAAGACGATGATCACTACCTGTCGAGAGATCATCGTCTTGTTCGGGACTTTACGCAGTCTCTCAACATGGGTACAGTCATTTCCGGGATAGACAACGTCCTCCTCTATCTGGCTGTCTACCCGGATAACTGGAACGAGACTCTGCAACGCGTCATGCCATTCCTCGATGTATATCAGAGGCTCGTCAAGGATCAGTTGGTGACACACTGTCAATGGACGAAGGCAGTCTTCAAGTTAAACTACGTTCTTTCCTCTATCATGCTCACTCTCTCAAAACAAGGATTCTGTCAGCCGCCCGACATGGAGGACAACGGGGAAGGTGAAGACGGGGTTACAAAAGATTCAGCTGGCGGGGTCGGCTTGGGCGAAGGTTCCGGTTCAGAGAACGTCAGTAAAGAGATCGAGGAGGAGAGTCAAGTCGAGGGTCTTCGAGGTGACGATGCTCAGGAGGAGCAGGATAAAGAAAAGAGGGATGGGAAAGACAAGAGTAATGACGACGCGCTTGAGATGAACGAGGATTTCGGAGGTGATATGGAGGATGTCCCGGATACCGAATCTCATGACGACGCCGAGTCTGACGAGGAGAGCGATGTTGAGCCAGAAGAACAGCTTGGCGATCTAGATCCTTCGGATCCTTCTGCGGTTGACGAAAAGATGTGGGGAGACGAAAAAGGACCAGAGGATGAGAAGCAAGATGATAAAACAGACCAAGATCGTTCGGAGGAACAATCAGGGAAAAGTGAGGTGGTTGCCAAAGAGGGGAAGAATAGGGAGAAGGAGAAGAAAGAAGAGACTGCAAAGGAGAACCCACCAAGTATGGAGGATCAACCAATGCCAGACGATGGAGATGATGGGGAAGAAGAGATGGACAAGCCTGATGATGGTGGTACATCTATGGACCCCTATATTCAGGATGCAAACACCATGGAATTGCCGGATGAAATAGATCTGGGAGATGACATGAATATGGGAGGAGACGATCTTCCGGAAGAGACAGAAGGAGATGATGAAGCTATGGATGAGAAAATGGCTGATACAGAGGAAGAACGAGGTGAGGACAATACATCAACAGAACAATGGGAACAAGAGGACCGCCATCCAGACGATGCATCAGAGTCGATGGATCAAGATCCTGATGTTTTCCCTAGCCAGCCCCTTGAGGCCGAAGCCGATGGGACTGAAGAGGCCCCTCCATAGGAAGAGAAGGAGAATGAAGGCCAAGAGGAGGAAGCCGTTGCTCGACCTGACACTTCTACTGGTGACGGAATGGTTTCATCCGAAGAAAACCAGAACCTTAAAAGTGGAGAGAGCGCAGCAACCGGACAAAAGGGCAGTTCACAAGGTGCTGCGGGCGAGGACACTGCTGTGGACAACCAAACCAAGGACGATTCAGGGTATGTGATCTTTAACAGTTGATTTCAAAGTTCCTGATGACTTTTCAAGTTCACGCAATGCCAATCAATCACCAGCTGACCCTCTGAGCTCAGATTCACAAGCTGCTGGAGAAGCTTCGTCTGGCGTGCAGGAGGGTCAGATGCCATCTCAACCCGAGAGTCATTTATCGACCAATCCATTGCGAAGTCTCGGGGATGCATTAAAAGAGATTCGGCAGCGATTTGATGACATCATCACCGGTGAACAAAGGGATGAACCTCGAGAGAAGATCGGCGACGTCGATATGCCATCACAGGTAGAGTATCTTCAACCTGACGATGCTGATCATGAAATGGAGGCTCTCGGACCCGCTGGGGAGGAACAGGCGGCCAAGCTCAGTGATCTGAAACTCGTTGATGGAGATGAGCCATCTACAGAATACGCCCCTATGGAGATTGATCCGCAGTTTGGGCCGGACATTCAAAAGTCTGTCGAAGAAAGCAAGCCCCATGGTGAACCTGTTGGGTCCGAGCAGCAGAAAGATGTCGAAGGCGCGATACTACAAAACGCACGTCCCATCTCAGACGAGCTCGTCCTCTCTTTGGATAAGTCTACCCACAACGCAAATATTGATATCGAGGATATGGTGGATGAAGCCGTTGAGGCCGAACTTCATGCTTGGCAAACTGCTAATTTCCCTGATGCCAGCTCAGAGAAAGTTTGGCGCCTCTATGAATCCCTCACTCACGATCTAGCATACGCACTCTGTGAACAACTGCGTCTCATCCTTGAACCTACGCTCGCGACTCGGCTAAAGGGAGATTATCGCACTGGGAAACGGCTGAACATGAAGAAAATCATTTCTTATATTGCCAGCGACTACACCAAGGATAAGATATGGTTGCGTCGAACAAGGCCGAGTCAGCGGGAGTACCAAGTCCTGATCTCCATCGACGATTCACGATCCATGGCCGAGTCCCACTCTGTTCATCTCGCCTATCAAACTCTTGCCCTAGTCTCCAAAGCTCTTAGCCGTCTTGAAGCTGGAGATATCGCTATTGCCAAGTTCGGCGAGACTGTTGACATTCTCCACGGGTTCAATGAAGGTCCTTTCACAGATCAATCTGGCATCAAAGTCATGAGCGCATTCCGCTTCAATCAAAAAGCCACCAACGTCTTATCACTCGTAGAGACCAGTCTCAAAGTCCTTGAGAACGCTAGGGAGAGACACTCCATGAGCTCTGCGACTGCCGCCGACCTATGGCAGCTCCAATTCATCATCTCTGATGGCATGTGCCAGGATCATGAACGCCTTCGCACTGTCCTTAGGAAGGCAGAGGAGCAACGGGTGATGATCGTGTTCTTGATTATTGACTCCTTGCACAGCACTGTTGATAATGCTTTGGGAGGAAAAGGGACTCAGTCTGGTTCGCATCAGGGTTCAATTTTGACGATGGACAAGGCAGAGTTCAAAAATGTCGATGGTCGAATGGAGTTACAGCTGAAGAAATATCTCGATTCTTTTCCATTCGAGTATTATGTGGTTTTGAGGAATGTAGAGGCACTACCGGAGGTTCTGGCAAGTACTTTAAAGCAATTTTTTGAGCGTATATCAGAGGAGTAGTTGTAATATATATTCTAATCGCAAGCTAGAAGTTAAGATGCCGAAGATTCAAGAAACATGTGTCATTTCCAACTCGGTATGCGAAGAACGGTCAATCCAAGGCAAATAAACTCGAGCAATGCGGCGTGTGGAACCAATCATATTTAGAACCTAGGGATATAGACAAATTTCTCGAAGAAAGCGAATATGGAATGGAACAGGAGGCTCGTGGTGAACTCTCTATTTTCCTACAAATTCTGCCAGTCTCGTATTCCCATAAAGAGGTAGTAGACCCCTCATTTCCTTAACTGTATTCTGTATTCTGGACTGCAGCTACATATTCCAATTCAAAGGATATCGGTGGTGGGCACGCACATTCAAGCATGCAGAATTTCACACATTGAAGGAAAGTGGTTGTGCATTTAGACCGCCCGTAATACTTCAGAGGACTTGTCGTTTAGGTTGAATATAGTTAGTTTTTCCTCGTACTTTGTCAGTTGGCAGAGGGTGGTAGGCGTGAAACGGATGGCACCATCACGCGAGCGCAGAGGAGGAACGCTGATTATTATACGGACAATACATCGAATAGACATGTAGTTGCATGATCTCAAGCCAGCTCCACTTGGATGAGTTGAATCAGACCCGAGCGGCAATTACAATGACATAAGTTCAAAATACATAACAAGACTGGCTCAAGGTAACATACAAGTTATTCTAGTCCACCTATGACAAAAAAACCGAACAATATGGCGCTTAAAGCCAACTAAACGGTAAATACACGGATCTAGACAGATCTTCCGGAGAAAGATAATGTGGCGCGGAACAGGAGGCTTGCGATAGGCTGCCCATTTTCCCACAAAGTCCGAGTCAAGGAACTTCAAGCGATCGTAATACACATATGGCTGATGTTGGAAGATTGTTTCTGCTGTAAAAGACAGCACACTCTTGGGCGTCAGAGGAATGACCTGTTGTTCGAAGAATCGTAGGGCTTCTGGAGCCTTGAATCGCCGAGCAATATTGCGAGTCGTCATCCGGTCGAACAGGGATGCCAACGTCGAGACATTGCATGTCATATGCTTCAAGATAAGAAATCAAAAATCGGCTTCGATCAATAGCAGACGGATGAGGTATGTGCATGAGACTGACTTACTTGGAACTCTTGCAGAACATGATACCTAGCATTCCAACATCAAAGGCGAAAGGATTAAAGTCAATCTCTCCTTGTAATGTATCCCCTGGAACCTGAT